>NJDC01000520.1:83113-131303 GCA_002245475.1 Calephelis virginiensis | reverse complement strand
GAGGCGACTATCAACCAAAATCAAATCTATCATACTCATTTGATCATTCCTTCTCCATGTAAATTTAAATCTGTTTAAATCACTCAAACACATGTAAAATTTATCATTTCTAGCTGTGTTCAATTGCATATAGACAAACTAACAAACAAAAACACAATAGTAGATAATACATACATACTTTCACACTACGCTACGTACAGTAGTGTCAAATAGAATCTATAATTGTTATTGTCGGCATTTGGTGGAATTCCATTGTATTCACTTTTTTGCAGTGAACACTGAAAGTCAGTAACATCTAACCAAATAAGTACTGAATGTTAAACTAAAACAGTATTTTCATCTTTAGTTTCAAAGCCCTGATGATGCTGTATAAAGTGAAACCGGTTGCCTATAGAGTGACGAAAAGTATTTAATAAAGTGTATAGTGGATAAGTGCAAGCTTTTACTACAAAAAAGTGTGTATAGTGTCAAATGTCACCCTCGATGACCTATCAAACTTCCACATTCCTATTCTTTCCACACATTGAGATTTTTGATACCTTATTTAGATAAAACCTGAGTGATTTTATGGTGGAATGAGTCTAGTTCTAGCCTAGTCCATTAGCCATAACACAAGCATATAACTTGCTTTCTTGTTGAGAATATGTTGAGAATATTTATTAGTTTAATATACATATTAAATTTATAGAAAAGTGTTTCCCATAGCTTCACAAACTATTACATTAACTTACTTAAAAAAACCCACTTGTCCCACTCCAGTTCATACACTATCTGCATTTAGTAAGCATCTTTACACCCCTATCCCCAAGAAAATAGACATGAACATGGCACCCCAAGATAAGTAAAGGAACTACTTATTCTCACAATATGTTATGTGGCTAACTTGTTGGCAACTGGCCACTTATCCAATATATCTATATGCCTGGTATGTTTATATTAGATTAAGAATTATGAATTTATGTAGTCAAAATTAACACTGGACCGCTACACCAAAACGAAGATTTCTAGATCAGGCAGTGATTGGTGAATTTTTTTAAAAATTACAATGATAATTGAAAATACAAACCTCAGCAATAGATTGTAAATTGCGTGTGGGTTTTAATTGGTTGACTCCATGGCTTTTAGGTTTGCCATATGTAGCACCCTTAGCAACTGGGCGTTTACGACCACCACGGCGTACTCTGATCCTGAAGATCACATAACCTAAAAACGTACTTTCATTAGATATACATAAGCATTAGAAAAACGTGGTATGCACACAAAATGCGGGTACTAACCTTGTTTGGCGCGGAATCCTAATCTTCTAGCTTTATCAGGTCGTGTAGGCCTGGGAGCACGGTGCATACGGGTCAACTGGCGGTATTGCCATACCCTGATTCGCAAGAGGAATCTCATTACATCGCTCAACTTTTTGCGGTATAATTCCTGAATATACCTGTACGCACCCATCGTGGGAAGCTTGTGGCAGACCTAGCAACAAAATCAATAATATACTGATCAGAAGTCACATCATCGGTCTGGCCACAAATGTAGCGAGTCAAGACCCTTTAATATTAGCATGTCTAGACGAATTCTGCAAAATTACGATAAAACATATTACGACGTAAATATAAACACAACAATTCTTTTCACTGATTATAACTTAAATCCTTATACACGAAATCACTAAAACTAAGAAGATTAAACATATTTTAAACGATTTAGAAATTACGTACGTCTCACTTACTCCACAAGCAAACCGGAAAAGACAAAATTTTGTCTCAATTATTTGACAATTGATTATTGAGTTGACATTATTATACAGTGATACCAGTAGTGAAAAGTAGTAGAGGCTAGGTAGGTATTTACTTTTCAAATATTTTTTTGATCCATAGACAATAGGATTTGAAAATTGAAAATTTCAAATTATATAATTTTGTACACACATCGTGTGTAATGTGTATGTGTAAAAAAAAAGTGTATACACATTGAGTCGTGAAGAAAGCATACGTGAAGAAATAAAATAAATTATCGTAGCTGTATCTTGTATTTTCTCTTCACCGGCAAAGGAAACTCAATGAGCTTCACATAGAAATACCACAGATTTTCCTTAAAACCCTAACAATTTCAAAGAAATAAAATAAATGAAGTTACTCTTACCCAAAAAAAATATTTACAACAAAAGAATAGGAGAGCCTTTGGTCTTATCCTGTATACTGTTTTCGTAAAAAAACGACCACTTACAAAATTTGACTGTCTCACTTAATTAAAGTCATTTTTAAAAGAAACGTGTTCATACATTACTTCTTTTTAAGCTTATTTGTATACTTTAGTACCTAGGTATTTAAGCTGTAAATATAACAGTCAAATATTAAAATATTTTTTTAACGCATCTTCAAACGAAAAATTTAATGTGTCCTATGGTGTGAGATGAGATTTCGAGCTCATTTTATTAATATACATATTATATGTACATATATGTATGGTAAATTATCAAATGTGTTAACATATTCAAGTAATCAAAGTCCATGAAAAAACCGGGGGGCTCAGAACATGTTTTCGTATTTGTTCAATTTTATTCCTGTCCTTTATTTTTCGATTTAGCGGGCGTTTAGCTACTTAAGCCAGTCAGTCAGTCAGTGCTAAAATTTAAGACTTTTTAACCTTCATGTCTTGATAACCGTTTGAGGTAGCTTCGTGAAAGTTTGGCTTTTGGAGGTCCTTATGGATATGATTAAACACAGTTAGTTTCATGTTAGTTTTATGTGTTTACGTTAAAGAGGTTATGGAATAGAATGTTCGTGTAATATTGCACTCGGCTAGCCAGTTCTTTGGCTTGACACCCCTCCGCGAGTCTAGATTGTAGCCCCATAGGTGTCTCAACTATGTTTGATATTGGCCACAAATTACAATACTAAAGTCTTTCTTGGGAGTGTAATTTCCAGGTAGCAATAAAGCTTTATGTGTTTTACTAATCACAAAATAGCGGAAGTTTATAAGAATGGATAGACGTTTGTAACTCTTTGACGCAAACACTTCTGAACGGATTTAAATGGAACTTTACAGGAATATAGTTTGTACATCAGAATAACATACAAGCTACAATTTATAAAATTATATAAACTGGTAGGTACGTAAGAAAAGCCGTGACTGGAAGCCAGTATGTCCTAGACCCTAGTGTGTAAAATAGCTCAGCAAGAAAGTAGCACCTAGAGTGATATAAGTGGGACATATGAATTGTGCTCAATCTGCTATAAATGTGCGCTGTATTTATAGTTTTCAAGTAATCGCGGATTTTCCAAAAATCGAAAAAATATCATAGCGCTTAAATAAGAAAACATAATAAGGTCACTTTTTTGTAGTCATTTGAATTTGGTCGTATAACCAGAGTTTATGTTGCTGTTTTGGTTTTTGTTTATATTTACTTAATGCGAAATATTTTACACTGGATATTTATAACGCAATGTCTCGAAAACCTGAAGACGCACAAACTTACACAAACATAGGCTTTCTCCTTGTGCTCAATTTTTAACTCTCCCATAATTAGTTTATAATTTTCCTGCTGAAGCAACGTTACCCCAGTAGGAATAGTTTTTTTTCCGTTTATTTACAAAACGGCAACATGCATAGTTTTTTTATTTGGCGCACATTTATAGAAGATCGAGCACTAATTATGTGTCCCACTCATATCTCTACACTCTAGGTGCTACGTACTTTCTTGCTGGGGTAACGTTTTTTTTTTTTGAATGACTAATTTGTTGCTAATCTTACGATTTTTTACAACTTCACCGAACTTTGTGGGCCGAGCAGAGTGCTCAGCCCGAGACATCATTATTTAGATGGATTGGGCTGGTACCTACAACGCCAGCACCAAGGGCTGTCTCCCGGGAGACCGTACCTCGACTTGGTGCTGCGTTCTGGTTACTGGGTGGACTTGGTGGAGGAGTATTTGTGGCTCGTCGCTCGGCGTTAGGCGCCGGGCGCAAGAGAGGTCTTCGTCGCCGAGACCGGCGGCGACGGTGTAGTGTTATGTTAAAGTGATGTGAGATTGTCGTGTTCCGGTTTGGAGTTGGGAGAATAGCGTTTGCCGCGGTTATTGGGTCCGGGGGATTCGATAACACGTGGCGAGGTCTTCTATGATCGGGGGGATGGGGTAACGTACATCACCCTAGTCTATTTATGTTATCAAATGGAAAGTACTCTGTGAATCGATTTTAGTATCGATCAAAGAGTATATAAATAATACGTAATAAGAGGCGGGACTTCCATAGATACATAGCAAACCCGAATTTGTATAAAGTTTACTTGAAAAAGTATAACCTGTATAATTTGAAAGTATATCTAAATTCTAAAGGCATTCAGATATAAGGCAACTAGTGTCATATGATTTGGGCGAATAAAAAACATAGCAAACTTATTTTTTTATATTTTTTGATATGAAAGTTGCGTTAGACTGGTATCGATGGCGATTAGATGACATCAACTTGGTTGCCGATACTTCGAAACCAACTAGAAATTACTAGTTACAACACTCACTTCTTATGCCGCCATCTTGAAAGCGTATTTGTTGTCATGTTTACGTTGTACGTGAAAGGTGGGATTTAATAATATTTTTATTAAAACATAATTTAAAAATTTATCTTTTTATGAAAATGTGATATAAAGTTGTTAACCTCATTGTTTACATGCTGCTGAAGTGTTTTATTTGTAAAGTTATCAACTGTGTGGACTTTATTGGAATAGGCGCCAAATAGTTTCTACTCGTTAGAATTCGTGTAACTGTTACAAAATAAACAATTCGTAAAGAATTGTAATTTTATCTATCGCTTTTAATTATATTTCAGAAGTTTTTGAATGTAACAAAGCAGAGTAAACAAGGTGACACTATGTTTTATGCACATTTTGTGCTGGCCAAAAAAGGCCCTTTGGCCAAAATTTGGCTGGCTGCACATTGGGATAAGAAACTAACAAAAGCCCATGTATTTGAAACAAATATTGAAAAGTCTGTTGATGGCATACTAAAACCTAAAGTAAAGATGGCTTTGCGAACATCTGGTCATTTATTGCTTGGTGTTGTAAGAATATACTCAAGAAAAGCCAAATATCTTCTTCAAGACTGCAATGAAGCTTTTGTTAAAATTAAGGTTAGTAGTCGCTATATTACTTACATTTGAGTTGATATGTTTAAATGCTTAGTTTAATCTCTAAATTTAACAACACTATTGATGATAGTTAACCATGTAAGTTGTATGAAGCAACTTAGGCCTACATTGGATGATTAATTGGCACTGGTGTACAGAGAAATTTATATTCGTGTATCATATATTTCAATTCTATTTTATCTTTGTGAGAACAGATGTTAGTTGCTACAAGAATATTTGTTGTTAACTTCAATTTAAGTATAAAGTTTGTGAGTTTCGTTCACTGAACTTCTTCATTACGTGGGTGATTTCTGATACAATGGTTGATTTTCAAACTGTGTAGAGGCATTATGAGCATTTTTTAAACCACCAATGGAAAAAGAGTGGTGTTTTAAGTTTGATGTGTCTCTCTTTGTGTGTCTTGTCTGTGTCATAACTTCGGAACAAATGGGCAGTTATGCAAAATGTGGATTTGTTTGAAAGCTGATGTGGTCGTGGGGTTTCTTAGTTATATTACAGGTGGGTTTTGTTGGGGGTAATTGAAAATGTCTAATGACATGGTAATGTTTTTTGTTTATATGAAATTGAAAACTCATTAAATCGCCTCTGTGGTCTAGCGGTTCAGTTGTTGGACTTGACTGCTTGAGGTCCCGGGTTCGAATCCCGGGTCGGGCAACAAAAATAAAATTGGATTTTTCCACTTTTCTAATAAAAAAAAAAATGTTGCTCGGGATAGGATATGTGCCCGGTTGGCGGTAGGCTTGCCACCTATCACATTATGGGACTTAGTATCTTCGGCTAGTCGTGGGTACCTTGGTTGTGCCTCTGCCTACCTCTTCAGGGATATGGGCGAGAAGATACAAACAAATTAAATTTTAGTTTTTGTTTTATGAGCTTTGGTTCATAGACCTTCCTGGCTGTAGTAACTAGTAAATATAATTTAGTTTTGTTTTCCAAAGAAAATGATATCTGTTCTAACTCGGGTAGTTGTAAATTATGCCAATTGTACAAATATATGAAATCATTTAACGATTGTATTATATTATGAAATTATATCTTGCATTGAAGGCAAAATTAAGAGAGAAACGAGAATGGTAATCACAAATTATTATTAGATTAATTGCAAAATGGTATTGCAGGCCATAAAACAAATATTAGATAATAATTTATAGTCTCTGTGGTCTAGTAGTCTAGTGTCGGACTTGACTTCTAGAGGTTCCGAGATCAATCTCGGGTCAGGCAACAAAAGAAATTAGAAAATGTCTCAATTTTCTAAAAAAAAGTAATGTTGCCTGGGATTGGATATGTGCTAGGTTGGTGATAGACTTGCTGCCTATCACACTGTGGGACTTTGTGTCCTTGGCTAGTCTTGGGTGCCTTAGTTGTGCCTGTGCCTACTTCTTAGGGGATATGGAAATGAAGATACTTTTTTAGATAACAATTTCTTAGCTTGTCATGATTGTGTGCAGTAATTGATACTGTAAGCTCTCTTTCAGTTTTTCTAACGGGGATGCAATTCAAAATGTTTTAAAACAAAACTGACATCTGATATGAGGTAGCTACAATTAAGTAATTATTGTAAACAAATTTTAATTTTATATCTGCAGATGGCCTTCAGGCCTGGTATGGTAGATCTTCCTGAGGAACATAGGGAAGCAGCATTGAATGCTATTACTTTACCAGAAGTTTTTCATGATTTCGACTCAGCCATGCCAGAGTTAAAGTAAGTAAATTAAAATCATAAGTTAAAAATATTATTTATGCATGTGTTATTGGTTCTAATGTTAATGGCAAAGACCACCATAGATTTATAACATAGCTGATATTTGAGAATATAAGTGTACAAAAAGGGATAACAAAAATATTATGTAATCATTTTGTTTTTATGTTAATGACATAGCTTAGTACTAGGATGCATATAACTAACTTTATGGAATACTCTCCATGTTTGGCGCCAAGGGTATGTGTTGATTTCACTATTTTGATTTTGCCGTTCTTTTTAATTTTTAATTACTTCATAAATTGAAAGTGTTATTGATTCAGAACCATTACTCAAAATTTGGCTGGTACTTTAAATGACACCCTTTATATTTTCATGCCAAGTCCCGAGGCAGTAACTTACCCCCTTAGGCGAGGATTGCTTGCATTATCCTTCAATGTATCTATTTGAGTCAAAATAAAATGACTGCCACCCATAATCTACTCCCAGGTACCCAGCCTTGGGTGAACCTTATTTGAAACTGGCACATAAATACTACATTTTCATTACATTTAGATTTTGGCTAAGTGTTTGGGTTGGTTATTAAGCCAGAATCAATGATTTTAACACAAGCAAATAATCTGTTTAGAAAATAGATAATTTTCCATAATATAAAATAATGTTAAATGTACCATTTTATTACAGTGAAGTTGACATAGAAGCTCAATTTTCCTTGAATCAATCTAGAGCTGAGGAAATAACTATGCGTGAAGATTATGGTTCTTTAAACTTAGTTACACATGATGATGGCTTTGGTGATATGGGATTTGATACAGATAACCCTGACATTATGAGAGAAGCCATTGGAAATGAAGGAGGCTTAGAACAGGTAGGTATTTGTGTGGATGTTTTGCATTATACCTAAATAGTATGCATTATTTTAATCATATTTATTTAAGGTCCTGAGGCAATATTGTTGCAATACTGCTGTCCACAAAGTGCTATATTTATTGTGTATGCAATAAGTTTTGTCTTTTTACATTGATACATTGGCACTTTACTAGCACTTTACCTTTACACTGGTTATTTAAATAATATTACCTTTAAGTGAGACAGTAAGGCTCCTGTACTTAAATATGTTTACATATGTAATATACATACTGCACCCCAAAATGTGGTATAGGGGTGAAATTTGAAGAAGCTGCATGTTTAAAAGCAAATTAAAAAGTGAATGCATAGTATTTTATTGACTAAGGTTTTAAGACTTGTTTTTATCATTTACTACATTGAGGGCCAATTTTGAACAAATTACACAAATTGATCTAACCCCCAAGTAAACAAATTATATACTTGTGTTACAGGTGTTAGACGCTGATACTAATACATATAAATATTTAAATAGATACTGAAATAAATTTGATAAATACCCGGACCAGGAAATAAAAGATTTTCACAAAAGCAATATGTTTATAGATTTTATTTAAAGATAGAGAGCATTAAAATGGAGACAGTAGCTTCCAAAATGTTATCTGGTTATTGAAAAACTGGTCCTTAATATTATGCTTTTTTTTATTAGTGGATTTTGTTCAATGAAATTTATTTATAATCATTGTATCCCTGTGACATTGGCAATATGTATTTGTCATCATTAATTTTTAATTTCAAAAAGAATTAGATTTTTAAAATATTACATGTTTAGACAAGATAAGATACTATAAACTAATAATTGTATGGCAGTGAACTAAGTTCTAATGTAATTGTATTTTATATTAAAAAAAAACAGTTAAAATACTCTTTTTGATTTTCAGAGTAATCTTTTATTTGCTGATGGTTCTTCGTTGGAATTGGGGGGGAAAGATGCTGGAGTGCCAAGTACTAGTGCAGAGGGAGTGCCCACACTCAGTGCCCCACAACATGAACCTAGAATGGAAGCTGCTCCACATGGTCCTATGGATGATGGGTTTGGTGGAACAATTGGGGACGATTTTGGAGGTATTTCAATATTTTTCATGGTTTGAATTGATTCTCACCTTTTTTGATGACTTTTTGTTCTATGTATGGCGAGTAAAAAGTCAAAAAGTGAAGTTTAAGTTTTGTAAAGTCGAGCATGAATTATTCAAAATTAGGCTAAGTCGTCATATATACTCATGTCAGAGTATTGGGTAAAGCAGTGTACTCCTTAAGAATAGCGCATATTTGGACGGGCCGGGAGGGGACGCATTAGTTTCTGCGATTTCGGCGCAGCATCCCTCGCATAGTCACCAAAGAAGAGAGTAAAAAGATATTATGAAGGTGAATAGAAGTCTAATGATATTTTAACGCTCGAGTTTTATACGATAACTAGCAGTGCTGCCACTTCCCATACTTGACGACTTTAAAGTAGAGTTGCCACTCCTTTTTTTATTGTTTTCGCTGGTACTGAATATAAAAAATGCGATGCGGTCCGTCCGGCCTAAGTATGCCTTACAATGCGACGTACCCCGAACCGACACGCTCCGTTCCATCGACAGTGTGTCCTTTAGTCAAACTTATTAGTAAGATTTGGCTGCAACGAAGAAATACATATCACACCAATTTCTTCATGATTCTTGGTTTTTGTTGTGTTTTGTATTTTCGAAATAAGTTGCGACCTTCTTTTTTCTCGATGGCGTCAAAACTCGCAACACAATCTAACAAAGAGATTAGGTTGGTTTACTTAAGCCTCAGCCAAATATTGAAAAAACGATCTGGAATCGACAACACATTCAAAAAGTAATTCAAAATTAAATAAAAAAAAAAAACAATTTATAATTTTAGTTCCAACACAAAATTAAAGTTGCATGGTTATAACGTAAACAAAACATAAAGCCGCTGACCGCAGTCGCATTCGCAGGCTGGTACGTCATTGGTACTAGATATGACATAGCGGGACAAGTAAAATTTTGTGTATTATTTTAAATGAAAGTTTATAGCAGTAAACATTACCTGCAATTTGGCAATAATATTTAAAATGAATTACTATTTAGGACCCCCTTATGTTTAAAGTTCGGCCGGTCCTTTCAAAGTAACCCTGTATAATATATGTGTACAGTGCAGTTACTGTGTTGTGTTGTGCAGCGGAGGCGGGCGGGCTGTTCGAGGGCGACCTGTTCGGGGAGGTGTCGGCGGGGGGAGGGGCGGCCACCGCGCCCCATCTGCCCGCCGCCACGCCGCAGTCGCTGCAGGTACATTCGACTCTTCATTCTAAAAAATATTCCGTTTTTATAAATTATTTGGGATATTTCTTAAAGAATAAATTTAATGCCAATATTTAAAGACATTCCAGACGGTTGCAAACCCGTCTTTTAACAAAGGTGGTCATGGAGGAAACTTTGTTTCCACCTTCCGATTATTATTAAGTTTGGATTACATAGACGGTCCAGATGGATGCAGACCAATGTTTACAGCTAGTGTTTGCAACCGTCTAGAACTCCTATTAGCGTGCAAATAATAAGTTAGAAATAATATGCATTACGTTATGCTTGGATTAGTTTTATTTCTTGATAATGGGGTAATCTTATAATATGATCATATACTTAAGGTTGAACTTGACTTCATAAGGTCTCGGTTTCGATCCCTGTCTTGGGAAAAAAAAGTGATTTTCTATTTAAAACAACGTTGTCCGGTATTGGCTGTATATTGATTCGAGATAAGTTTGCCACCTACTATATTGTGGGTCTTAGTAATCTAATGTGTTTGGCTAGTCGTGGTTGTACTTCTGTCCACTTGTTGGGAGGTACAGGATACACTTATGTAGATTAGGTTTATTTTATGGTCATACACTCCTGAGGTTGAGAATGTGCCGCAGGCGGAGATAGAAGCGGCGGGCGCGGGCGTGGGGGCGGAAGGGGGCGCGGTGGCGGCAGCGAGCGCGCCCGACTCCGACGACGACGGCGACCACTACGACGCTGGACACTCGCCCGCGCACAGGTACACACACACACACACACACACACATTCGTGCCGCAGTAGGCTACATCACCTACCTGCTACCAGGAAATAAAAAATAATTACAGGCTTGTTGCATGTAGTGACATAATTAAACCGCTTCGTTGGTCGAGGGATTTGCGTATATCCAAATCAAATTATGTAATTTGCAATCTCCCTCTAAAAAAATGTACACGTATTATGGCATGACAAAACAGGCAAAATAGTGCGCTATGAATGAATTGGAGTTACCGGAAGCTGAAACTCCCCAATATATCCACACAACACACATCACTAAACTGTTTTATTAGCACCAACAATACTTACAATATAAATTTTTTTGGCGGGGAATTGCAAATTAAATATTTTATTTGGATTTAAATATGGATATCCGCAAAGAAGCGCCTTCTTCTATCAAGTTAGCGTATATGTCTAACATCATCGACCAACCGTCAGGCTCGGTTTAAACTACCGACGAAGACAACATCTGTATGACTGCATTTCTGGGTCTTGGTATGGTTATTATATTTATTCTTTTTTTTAAGTATTTCTATGTGCTAATATCGTTCATTATACACCATACCCGTAACCATATATGTATAATTTATCCACAACACAAGCATATAATTTGCTAACTTGGAGATTAGTTTAAATTTGTGTAATTTTTCCAGGGATATTTGTTTATTAGTAATAATTAAAGATTAGATTATCTGTAAGATTAGAGTTAGAATAAAACTACAAGTGGTTTCTCATTTGGTACATTATATTTGGTAACAAATCATGAAAAGGAATAATTGATTCCAAGCATTTTTGTCTACTAAATTTTCTAAAATATTTTAATAACCTTTGTCACAGCTAATATAGGTTTGATATTTTTATAGCATGTCTGTAATGTGATTGGAAAGTTTTTTCTAAGAACTAAAGACGTACACATTGACCCATGAAACTTTATGAAAATAAAAGACATGCACATCCAGATGCACAACAGTGTGTTGTAATGTGTCCAGTTGGGGCGGGTCCCCGGTGCGGGGCGCGGAGACGGACGAGCCGATGGCGGACGACGCGCTCATGCCGCCGCCCGCCGCGCCGCGCCCGCCCTCTGTGCGGCCCATGGTCAGTACTCAGTACACACCTACACTACCCACACATACGCACTAAGCGCCTCAACTACTTACATTTTTCATGTTATAAAATGGCCACCGGGCTGGAGATTCTCCTGATAATAAGAGATAATTGTTGCTTATAGATACCTTAGATGTTGCTGGTGCGCTGTCTTGTGGTTGAGACCTAAGTGCATGTATGTATGCAAATTCACAGTAATGGAATAGAAACAGTGAAAAAAATATGAATTTGTAAAATGTTAAAAATGCACTTTGTGGAACAAGTCATATCGAATAATAGATATATAATTGTTGATATGAATTTACTTACTGCCAAACTTTGTCTCCTACTAACTTTTTTAAAAAAATTGACTCTTTAAAAAAATAAATTATGTGAATATAAATGAAAATTTAATTTCATTTTTAAAATAAAATAAAAAAATAATAAAAAAAAACATGTTGCTCGAGATTGGATATGTGTTCGGTTGCCGAAAGACTTGCCACCTATCACATTGTGAGGCTTAGTGTCTTCGGCTAGTCGTAAGTGAACTGGTTATTCCTCTGCATAGTTCTTTGGGTATATGGGCGTAAAGATACTGTAAGTATCTAATGCTATTGAATCAAGATTATTTGTTGCTGATGAACAATGGAAATAGTATTTTGTGTATTATCTCAAGATATCTTAGATATATAAGTTGAAGAATTAAGAATGAGTTTTATGCACTTAGGAAGTAGACGGCGAGGAGCAGACGCCAGAGGAGGCAGCCATGGAGCCGGCCGCGCCGCCCCCGCCTCCCGTCGACAACACCACGCTGCTGCACAACGAGGAGGAGTCCTTCGCGCTCGCGCCCGTCGACGCCACCGTGCTCAAAGGTCACAAACTCATACACACACACACACACACACACACACTCACACACACACACACACACACTGCTCAAAGGTCACACGCTTACACACACACTCCTTTCGAAAAAAGAATGATTAGGTTGTGTCGTAGCAAAGAAATATTTGGAGTAATGTAAGTTGAAGTACTATTATATTTTGATGATTAACAATATTAATTTTAATTGTAGGCATTACAAAAGCAAAACGGAAACGCAAGTTGATTGTGGACGAAGTGAAAAACATATCCGGTGAAGAGATGAAAAACCAGTTAAGCAACACTTCAGACATCGTGACTACACTGGACTTGGCGCCGCCCACTCGACGCTTGATGCACTGGAAGGAAACTGGTGGGGTGGAGAAATTGTTTACCCTGCCTGCCCGACCTATACCGTCGAGGGTTCTCTTCAAGGTACGTAAACAAACTGGCCAGGCTAGAACCCCAAATTTAAACATTTTCGATAATCCTCGACTAAACCTAAGTATAGGAGTTTTGGCGCCGTCGAGAGAAAAGATAGTCGAAGTTTTTTCATAATTATTGAATTTCGTGTTAATATTGAGTGAAATTAGTCAATTTTGGTGGCATTTTGTACAATTTTTTCAGTGAAAGGGCACAAATGAAATAATCAGGAAGAAATTAGCGTATCGTATATTTCCTCGTTGCCGCCAAATCTCATTACATGAGCTTGTGTAAAAAGGCCACCGCTTTACCCAAGAGCCTGACATGACTTACTGACGACTTATGACTGATGATTAATTACAATTGATATAAAATTTGATACAAATTTCTATTTGACTAATGGCAAAATACTAACGAGATTGCCAAAACCTAAAGAAAGAAAAAGACTAAACCTATATAACATAATATCGATCATGACAGATATCAAACAAAAAATCCGCATCGAAGTCATATTATCTCTTAAATAGTTATATATAGAGAAATACATACAAACTCAGAAGCGTAAAAAATATAACACTCTTTCATCAGGGGTTACAAATAATAAACAGAAAACAATTTAACAAAGATTAAAAATATTGTGATTTGTTTAAGATGGCCCACATTTAATAAGAGTCTGTGTTAGTCTTATATTCTAACGAAAAATATGAGCCATTTGCTCCCTACAAAGTGTATCACAGGATGCGAGCATTAACAACACAGCGACGATGAAAATGAGGTGGTAGATTTTTTGCTTTTACGACCTCAGTGCTCGCACCTATCTTGTTTCGGTCTCAAGAAAGAAACCATACATTCCAACTTATGCCAACAGCGAGTCACCTACAATTTTGGTCTATAGATAACCATCATGAAATCAGGCTGCTTGTTTGCCCTTCCTATCCCACAAAAATCATACTTTTTTCTGGTAGGTTTATGATTTAAAAAAAAATGTGTGTTCAACAGAAATACCAGAGGAACATGACGCTAAGGAGCGAGACAGAAGAAGGCGAGGCGCGGTCACCCGAGCCCGAGCAACCCACCACACGGCGCGGCGGACGGAAGCGGAGACACGAGGAGGTAGGGGGGCCAGTAACCACTCCTATGAATCTAGTAAAAACTTGGATTTACCTATAGCCCTTTATTGGTCATGTAAGCCTGCCTGACCAGCTTTGAGAAAACACTACGTCTTGTTTCTTCTACCATTTCTTCGTCGCAGTCCAGGAAGTATACATCTTCGATGAGGATGAAGTTCTCAGGCCTATAAATGCAGAGTAGGCAGAATGGTGATCTATCAAAATATCATTTTTTTGTTAATCGGGCGTTACTTAGCAGAAATATGTTATAAGAGATAATATTATGTAGAGAAGCCTGTACCTTCCGGTCCGGTACTCAGTCGTCCGGTTTGTAACATTCAGTGTCACTGGAGATTTACTGCGGCAACACTTACACAAGGTTCGCGGATAAGCAAAATGTTTATCTTTATATGTATATCCGTATTGGTCCGGACTCCTTTGCAGAATAGTCTATCTGCCTTTATGCCAGGCAGCTCGTAAAAGGCGAGCATTGGCTTACAGTCACTAACACCGCGAAATCTGGCTACGTGGTTGAGAATTGCAGCGACTCTCCCGAATTAGTACCACCGCCTTGCCTATTCCTGCCGCCATAATGTCAGCGTTTACCGGTGACGTGTTCCGATTTAGAGGATAAGTTAGCCGATAAACTTATTTTTGCTCGAGGCCTAACATCCCGGCGAAACGTATTATCCATTCTATAGATCAGGAAAACTTACATATCTCATGCTGTAAAGAATTTGTGATAAAGGTAATGATATTTTCCAGACGATCCCAGCACCAGAAACCCCAG
Organism: Calephelis virginiensis; assembly: GCA_002245475.1. Lineage (NCBI taxonomy): Eukaryota > Metazoa > Arthropoda > Insecta > Lepidoptera > Riodinidae > Calephelis > Calephelis virginiensis. Next base: position 116,255 of record NJDC01000520.1, on the reverse strand, counting down.
CGCCTGTTCCAGATCTGGAACCACCCACCCCGGTTCCACAGGAGTATGAACCTTCTGTCGGTAAGACAATAACTATTTTGTTTGTACATCAACCATATATTTTCATTTTAATCATTTAACCATTTAATATGTACATATCATTGCATTATATAAAAATTATGTGTCTGTCACTAAAATTATTAATTGTTCACATTAAGGCATTGGTTTTTAACAAAAGAGAAAGTGTTTTAAAAGGAGTGAAATGTTTGTGCGCAACATTTATCTGTGTTGTATCTTGCAACCCTTAAACATAAGTCGTGATAGACATTATAGACAAAAAGTCAAAGAACAGAGCCCTTACCATTAGTTTAGGGCTTCTCAAGTTTACTGTACCCACTACCGTCTCTGTAAATTATTTGTATGGAAACTTTGCACAGCGCCTCTATTGGTAACTAAAAGAAACAATTTTTTAGACCATAAGTGCCACCTGCACATTCCCGGTTTACACTTAATATTGAGTTAAACTGTCAAATATAAGGTGATTTAACTCTGGTTAGACGCTAACACAGTGTTAAATACTTAACCCAGGAACGTGCAAGTGACCCTAAATGTCATAGATTTCGACACGTAACTCATGGTAAAGGTTCAGTTCAAGAATAACAGTATTACTTCAAGTTAATTATTGAAAAATAACGGCGGTTGCTGGGTTACTGATATGAAGTAATCATGAAGCGATAATACTACTGAAGGTTATACTCTAACAAAGCTGACTCTTTCTAACGTACCTCTCTCGTTTTGACTTTGTTAATTAACAAGACTCTCTGAAAGAGATGCCATACATTAGAGAGAGTCAGCAATATTTGGAAATGACATCAGCTCCTTGTTCATAGTGTAACCTCCAGTGCCACAAAATAATCTGTCCAGTAGTCAAAATCAAAACTAAACCGCTATTTCGTGAATTATAATCTGCTGTCAGTTTTTGATGTGTGTGCACTAAAAATGAAAATCTCATAACTACATTATTATATTATCGCTTTTTTCTAGGTAAAATTGTCAATTAAAAACACTAAACGTCACACTATGACGCTTTTTACTGAACAGAAGTTGGTAGAACTGTATAATGTTGAAGTCCCTTGTGACGTCATACAGTTCACTTGAATATAAAGTTTTCTGAGATTAAATTATTGGATTGGTGCTGTTATTATTTTATTACTACAGATCGTCCAAGCCCAATTGATGCGCCCCACCATCGCATTTACGCATACGAATATATTGATAGTATACACGTAATACACTTACGGCCATTATTGATAACCATGATTTCTTTCTTGGCTCAATATTTAACACTGGCACACAATTAACACGTTGTTATTCACACTAACACTTCTGCATAAACTAATGACGTAGCGGGGCGCTTCATTTCAGCTTAGACGGTCTCTACAAACAAACCATAGACATTGAGATTTTTTGACCTCTATGATTATTTATTCAGCTTTACTTTTACTGTTATTTTCTTTTGCAAAATTAAAGTATTTTTAAACTTGATAAATCTGATTTTTAAGTGGTTTGTTTTTAAGGAAATCACAATCGAATGGTTTTTCTATATACAAGTGTATATATTTGTGATATGGGATTGCTATTTAGAAAATGCCTTTGCCTTAGTGTAAACAATTGTAGTAGGAGCAAAAGATCTGTTTATTATTTGTATGTCATTTAGTGATGTACTGAATCATGAATTACATAGATCCGCGGATACGGACCCGAATACGGATAATCGGCGTCAAGATCCGGATGGAAGGCGAATGTTAATTTTACCTTGGATATCCGGCAGATCCCTTATATCTTATAATAAATAGAGTTTCTATTGCTCCTCATTTCACCAATAACAACAAATTAAAATATTACACTGTGAATTATATGTTTTGCTTATTAACTTTTGGCTTTCACGGAATAATGAGTTTTGGATTTTCAAATATCGTTAAACAAATTTTCTCAGAATCTTTTTTTACTCAAACTTTAAAGACTGGTTTGTATCATATTGGCCTTTTATTTAAAATTGTTTCAAGTTATTTTTATGAAAGCAAAGGAATGGAATGGACTACACATAGTACATATATATTTTGGGCAATGGGTATATGCAATGAAAATAGGTTTATAGGCAGGAAAGAGATTTGTTGGCGATTTAAGCTTCTTGATTATCACTGACTATGGCAGGTCCCGCTTAGACACCGCTCGTGCACTAACACTTTTGTTTTAACTTATAGGACTTAACGTACACAAAGACGGTCTTATTGTTTCGGACTTTACATTAATGTTTGAGTTTGTATTCATAACGCAGCATTTAATCTTAGATCATGTGGACGCGTGTGATCATGTTTCGAAGTTGTAGGCAGTTCTATTGCCGAGACGAAAAATGACCTATTTCTTCTTTTATTTCATTGAAAGAAAATAGCAACGGCTCATTTAGATGCCAAGCGGACTGGCTTTTTTTCAAGGCGTATGTCCAATGAATATTATTTGAACAAAGCTCATTGTTCCGTACGCGAGTAAGGTGTGTTTGGCCGTACCGCTTACCGTACCGTTTCCGTTTCCGCGCGACCAGACGCGGAGCGGGGCGCGCACACTCCGCGACACGAGCACGACGAGCTGCCGCACACGCCAGGTAACACCACACGCACATTACTCCATTACTCATTACTCATTACACACCAGGGCTAGGATGCGCACATACAATTTTTTTAAGGTCACACAATCTTAATTATTAAGGCTTTGCAAAGCAAGAACAACTCGCGAGTATAACATAAAGAATTCAGGGTTACCAAAATGTTTTTTTATCAGTTGCTCGTAGTGTATTGTCTGACGAAGGAGGTTGAAAATTGTTAATGACACTTAGTCAATATTCAGTAATATCACATAGCGGTACTTATCATAAGCACGTTGCGCGCACCTTAAATAAATAAATAATGTTATTCCGTGCATTTTAAAACTAAGCCCAACTGATGATACCTGTATTTTAACAATATTTTTTTTTCAACCAAAAAATGATTTTTTGTTTCATTTCGTCGCAGATCTTTCTAAATAGATGGTAGTAACTTTCAAAAATGAATCATATCGTAAGGGTTTTTAAATAAGGCTATCATTTCCCCTAACTTTACAAAGAAGTAAGAGAATGACGAGCTCAGACAGGCGGCCTGTCAGGACTAATTATTTCAACTAATCACTAGTCTGTGGTGAGGAGATATAATAGTTATTCCTAGTATCAAGGAATTAAAATTTTATGTAAGTTTATCACACTCAATTTCCATTGCTTTAACTAATACTTTACTAAAATAACTATAATACTAACTTCTAAAATTAATATTTTCATATTCATACAAGTGATGTTTTATAAAAAAATGTAAATATACTTTTATTTTTAGCTATTAGATCATATTAAATGAGGTATTTGGAAGGGTTGGTATAATTGCTGATCATTGAGTTAGTATTTCAACTGGTTCCAGAACAATAGACGGTCTGTCGATATAAAAATGTGGTTGATCTAATATTTAGGGTTGTAAAAATTATTGTTATATACTTACACATACAATTTTGTAAAACTTTAACTTAATGAAGTTTGTTGTTGTTAACAATATTCAAATATACCAAATAATTTCTAATGTAGCCGACATTAGAAGTCATTTATTACAGAACATATTCGAAACATAATTTTATTTATTACAAAACATAAGGAGAAGTAAAAACAACAAGAAGGCGAGCTTATCTCCAAATGCAGAAATTTCCTCTAGACAACGCAAAATATGAAGCTATAAAAGTGAAATGGAAGGCATTGTATACAAAAAAAATTTTTTTTAGGTAGTAAACACCTAACGGTAAAATACAGCCGGTGCCATAAACACCGTAGGTGTAACTGGTGCGTCGCTATCTTAATTTACATTAGAATGTAAATTAGAACATGAGAATGGCGAGCACTTACGCTATGGCGTTTGAAATAGGTAAGGAAGCGTGACATCAACCTAGGTGTGCTCACTGCTCAGCACTATCCACATACCACTCTATTTGGCAGTAAGTCTGACCATTTCACTTTCTGTGTTGTAGTATGTGTTCTGTAACAACGTGGTAAGGTTGCATGAATGTTTTATAGGAGGCATGTTGGGGTCGCTGGGCGGGCTGACGCCGGGTCCCTTGACTCCAGGCACCCTGCTGCAGGGCGGCATCACCCCCGCCAGCCTGCCGCACGGCGCCATGACGCCAGGTACACACTACTATGGTTGTTATTTGTTTTCATGATTTTTAATTTTTTTTTTATGATATTGGAAGGCAAACAAGCAGACGGATTTCCTGATGGAAAGAAATTCACGCCGCCTAGAGACACCAAAGTTGGTAATGGTGCGTTGCCAACCTGAGGCCGGGATGTTAGGCCTCAAGCAAAAGTAAGTTTACCGGCTACCTTCTCTTCCAAACCGGAACATGTCATGATGTTATGGCGGCAGGAATAGGTAAGGCGGTGGTACCAATCCGAGTGAGTCGCTGCGAAACTCTACCACCTAGTCAGATGTCACGGTGTTAGTGACGGTAACCCTGTGCTCGCCTTTTACGAGCTGCCTTGCAGGAAGGCAGATGGTCTATTCTGCAAAGGAGCCCGGACCAACACGGGGAAATCCAAAATTTTAAGTAATTTGTGTAATTAAAAAGGTTGAAGGGAAAATCTCTAATTACTAATTTTATTGCCGGTCCAAATACCATATTTTATTTATACTAAACTAACTGTTGTCATCTTGGTTAATGGTCCCACAGGAACATTTTTTCGGGATGAAAATGATGATGAAAGTAACAAAGAGATAAACTTTCGCATTCATAATACTAGTAGGATTAAAAATGTCAGCTGTATAAAAATCATAGTGACTAAACAAGAAATTTTGGAAAAAAATTGCGATACGTCCTTAAATCTACAGTTTGAAATAAGTAACATATAAAAGTTTCGAATTTCGCAGTTTAATGGGCTGGGTGTTGATATGTTAGTAGGGCCATTGAGTTTTACGTAATCGGGTTTGTAAACGCAGTAACAAATACCCTTCAAACCAGTGGTACGTAATGAAGTTTATGGATCATCATCATTATTATGCAGGGTAACATCTAAGGCACCAGCCAAATTTTGAGAAACGGTTCGGAATCGATAACTTTCTATCTATGTATGATATATGCAAGGTGCGTGGTTATAACATAAACAAAGCATAAAACTGGTACTCATTGACCGCAGTCGCATTCGCAGGCTGGTGACGTCATAGCTTTTGACTCATACTGGGTACATACATGACTCGTACATAGCGTGACAACAAGTGAAGCATTTTTGCGAACTGTTTCAAATGAATGAATGTTTATAAAAATAAATATTACAAATTAGCAATAATATTCAAAATGCGTTACCATTTAAGTGTATACCCCCTTATATTAAATTTTAGCCGGTCGTTTTAAAGTTACCCTGTATAATAGGCAAAGTGGTACAGCACCTAGTTAACAAGCACTTATAATATCCGGTAGCCAAAACCCGGCCGATGGGATGGCTGTCAGGTCTGGATGAGATTTGGATGTGCTGTGCGTAGAATCTAGATCTGGTGGGTGATTATGTATCTCAGTTGCCAACTCAAACTGCTAAAGTGAACATCAAATGACGTCATTTGTGTTTGCTATCTCTATTGTATTTCTGTTGGTCACTGGAGATAGCAAATATAAAACACGTCATTTGACAGCGATTGGATGTACATTTTGAGTTGGTAACTGAGTTACATAATCACCCCCCTGGGGTTGGGCAAATTCTTTTGACTAGTTTGAAAAGCTAGTGGCGGGCCAGTAAATTATAATTAATCTTGAGGCGGGCCGGTTTATTAAAACACCTAAAAATAGCAGTAAATATTACAATTATAAAACGTTGTATAAAGATAACATAAGTTTTTTATTTTTATTTTACAATCCTTTATTAAAATAAAATCTATTTATGAAGACTTAACATATAAAATATATGTGTTAGAAGTATCGATTCAGTACCTTGTTCAAATTTCAATAGTCTTTTAACATTTCGACCATTATTTTTTTAAGGAGGTTCATATTTTTCTAAAAAAAACCTCGGCGGGCCGGATTAAAACCTCTCAAGGGCCGGATCCGGCCCGCGGGCCGTAATTTGCCAACCACTATCTAGATTATATCTGTAATACAAGAATGTTCAATTGAAGGTGGTTTGACCCATGGTGGCATGACTCCAGCGACGATGCACAACGAGGAACCTGTAGATTTGGGACTATCACACGGCGGCATGTCTCTCGGTGGCCTTCCACACGGAGGTATTTTACTCATTTTTATTTGTTAGGGTTAGAAACCTAGTATTAGATTGTAATATTGAGTGCATATTAAAAAATACCCATAGAAACTCACTTCTTCACCTATTCACTGTTCAACGAAAGTTTGGACTATCAGTCATGAAGTAGACTAATAGTTTCAATTATGTACCTAAGATAAGCGATAGGATTACTTTCATGAAGTTACTAAAGATTGCACTCATAACAAAAAACGTTGACATTTCTAAATATTGCTGACTCTATTATATACCGACCTCTCTCTGTCATTCTGACTTTATTAATGGACTTCACGAGATTCTCCGAAAAAGAGATCTTTACATTAGAGAGAGTCAGTCATATTTGGAAATGACGTTAGGTCTTTGTTAGGAATATAACCTTCAACATTAATAATATAGCTTCATGGTTATTTTATGTCAGTAACCAAGTAACCACCGTTATTTTTCAATACTTAATTTTTTTGTAACAAAGCTCCTATATTTATTTGCGGAATATGCGTGTTGAAGTTGTTACAAAATTATTTAAGCTTTCCAACATATTCTACCACATTGTGGTGTGCAAATATTTTAATATTTATAAAAGTGATATTTAATTATATACACAATGTGTTAATGTTCATACAACAAATAGTTTTACTCTTATTACAATTTGAATTATAACTGACAAACAATTTTAAAATGTTAATAAATTTAACCCTGTCTACCGTAAACTACCACAGTTTCCAAACCTAGCCTAGATCTATCTCTAACTGTATATAGGTTATTGAAATTGGCTTCAAGTTTAATCGCCTCTGTGGTCTAGCGGTCCGGGTGTTGGACTTGACTGCATGAGGTCCCGGGTTCGAATCCCGGGTAGGCCAACACAAAGAAAATTGTATTTTTCCAATTTTCTAATAAAAAAAATGTTGGTCGGGATTGGAAATGTGCCCGGTTGGCGATAGGCTTGCCACCTATCACATTGTGGGACTTAGTGTCTTCGTACCTCTGCCTACCTTTTCGGATACGGGCGTGAAGATACTTTAAGTTTAATCGCGAAGAATAACCAGCTTTAACGCTGGGATGATGATGATACGGTAGTGTAATATAGTGGGGTCAGGGGTGTGTATCTCAGAGCGCTATAACATTCACTCACTACTACACTTATCAAATAGTACCTTTGTTCCAATGTACATTTCATCAAATATATTGGATGATATTCAATTTACCTGCAACACCGAAATATGATAGAAGATTTTTCCAACTAAAGAACTTTTTTAAAAATCAAAGATTTTGTCATGCCAATCAAAATGACTGTAAACTTATAAGAAATCTGGGACAAAGCTATTGAACTAGTGGAATAGGTTTCTGCCAAAGCAACTTGATCAATTGTTGAACATCGAAATTGGACAAAGGTATTTGAAAATTGGGATACAATTTTATCCTCAGATGTGTGTTTATATGTAAATCTAAAAAAGTTGAATAAAATCAAAGTTAAATTAATGTTATCATGTGTGTCATAGTAGGTATGACACCAGGCGGTATGACACCAGGAGGGATGACTCCAGGTGGTATGACGCCTGGCGGGATGACGCCCGGCGGGATGACTCCTGGTGGGATGACACCGGGACTGGGGTTAGACGGTGGAATGACTCCAGGCGGTCTAGCGCACGGTGGTCTAACGCCTGCCGGATTACATCACGCTGGGATGACGCCAGGTATTTATATATACGTTATATATGCTACCGGTATAACTTTCGAAGGTATGACACCTACAAGGTCTCCTTTTCGACACCATAGATGTTATTGGTGCCTAGTTATGGCCGAGATCTTAAAATAGCAAGTGAAAATTATCAATTTCGATAAAATTTAATATGTTGTATAAGAAGGCTTGTAAGCAAAAATTAACATTAGAATAAAGTTTTGGTATACATGTCAAAATGTACACACACAGGCATGTGCATTAAAAATTGCGAATACTTATTATAATTTCAACGTAATTGTGGTTAAGTTTTTTGACTAACAGACTAATTTGCCTTCTGCCAGTTAGACAGATCGTAATAGAAAAGCAATCCTCCATATCCGTTACTCAGCATAGTCTCAAATTATATGCCTTCGATTAAGACCAATATGTTTTGCTACAAATATCACGATTCACACTATCCACCCAAGGCTTTGAAGTACTTGATAATAAAATACTATTACTTTTCCACGAAAAGTGTTTAATTATGAATTTTCTAGCCAACCGAATACGATTTTAAAGCAACTTATTTCTTTTGAGACCTTTGATTTTCTAATTTAAACTCGGATACTATGTTTACAGTTTTTATAATTTAGTTTTATTGTAAGACTAGTTATCTACGTTTACAAATACATCTATAGGTAATTACGGCCTTGAATAAAAGGCAAAATCAGCATACGTATAAAATAAAAATTAAGGAAACTATACGTTTGTGTTTCAATGTCAAATATGCAATCAGTGTAATATCACTTGTTGCCGATGGGTATATATGTAATATCAATGTAATGTATTTGTTAATTTTGTGTATAGGAGGTCTAGACCACGGCGGCATGACTCCGGTCGGCCTTCACCACGGCGGCATGACTCCAGCGGGATTACATCACGGCGGCATGACCCCGGCGGGATTACATCATGGCGGCATGACTCCGGCAGGATTACATCATGGCGGTATGACACCCTCAGGTGATTAATTTTTATTATTAATCTGTAGATTAATACTTGTACAATTAAATTATTACAGTTTCATAGCGTTTATTGCTTTTGATCGTAATTGGTGTAAATAAAAAAATATGATATTTTAAAAAGATATTTATTTTTATTAAAAATGGGAACTGGAAATGTAATTGAGATAAAAATGTTCATATTTGAAAAAATAAATTAGTGTGTCTTAGCGTCTCGGGTGATTATAAAGACGCCATTGCAACAGGTGTACAAACTTAGGTTTGAAAGTATAGATGTGTATGTGTGTCAGGTCTGTCGCACGGAGCGGGCGCGCACGGGCTGCTGGCGGGGTCGGGCGCCGAGATGCTGCCGCAGCTGCCGGCCGAGCCGCCGCTGCTGCCCCCGCATGTGGACGATTACCAGGTACGCGCAACTTTTTTAATAAATAAATATCCCTTTGTTGATCTGTCAATGTTTTTAATGGTATATAGATATACTTAAATATATAACCAAACAATAATACATACACCCATAACTAGAAATGTAGACGTATGTTCATCAAAAAAATACCTGCAATTGTTGGAATTTAACCTGCCCACCTATTAGTCGGTGGACTCCGCCGCGTACCAGGCGTGTACAATAACCCCTCGACCAACGAGACGTTCAAATGAGTTTACTGATTACTACTATTCTAACGAAGGTGTCATTATCCATAAATATAATTAAAATCTGATTTCATTGACGTTAGATTATTGACTCAAAAGAAAAAAAGAAACAATGTTTAAAATTACTTAAAATCAATATTATTTGTTACAGAGTGGGATGCAAATGACGAACCTAGGATATGACGAGCAACACGGTCACGCTAGTCCGACACATGACTACGACTTGCCGCTTAGTGTAGAAAATGTAAGTAAACGACATTGAAGAGTCGTTGTTATTTGTGGACTGTATTACACTACTGCTACTGTACCATATCGCCCAAGCTCTTGCTCGGTCAATTGTTTTAATTCCTGGAACTGTTGTGATGTGGCTATGATTAAAAGACGTCATAAATATTTTTTAGTTTGTAGTCTTCTTCACTGTACCTAATTATATTGCGGTTGGTTTCCAGCCGGAGGAGGGCGAGCGCGAGGTGGGCGAGACGGAGGAGCAGTTCGAGGAGCGCGTCCTCAACCGGCGCGCGGCGCAACTGTTCGCCGCCGTGCGGCCGCGGCTCGCCGCCGGCGCCACCATCGCCTTCACGGACATCACGCATCCGCGCACCGCACGGAAACAGGTACGCACACACACCCAGGCACACGCACGCGTACTCGCCCAGGTACACACACGTCGTGTCTTTTAAGTGTAAACCTAATGTTATCATCATAACGGATGTTAAAACTATCAAAATAACACTGGCCCACTGATTTTAAATTCTGATATGACGAACTCCGAAAGATGTCTGACAAATTTGTGATGCATCTTAATAACGTCTATCAAATGAAAATACAATTTTTGTTACAAAAAAACGTTACTCTAAATTTAATGTTATGTGTGTAAACTGTTTTAATTTTCAAAAAGGTAACAAATAAATTTATTTTTTTCAGGTGGCACAAAAATTCTACAGTTTACTCGTGTTGAAGAAACATCAAATGTTAAAAATAGAACAAACAGAAACTTATGGACCTATAACATTCACGAAAGGCGCTCAATTCGAAACGGAGGCGATATAATTATAGGTATTAAAGAAATTTAAATATCAATTAGCTGTAACAAAGGATAAATATTATATATTGTAACGTGATGTGAAAAAGGGTTACCACTCGTCACAATCCAGATTCGGCTCTACGCCGGTTTCACAAAAACAAACTAGCCACGGTAGGTATCTAGGTATCCACGGCCTAGCCCTAGCTCTCCCGCGTGAACCCCTTGTGATATTGATGTTAAATCTTAATGTAAGTCGGACTAAATTATTAAAACGAAATTTGATCGCGATTTTAAAAATTATACTTCGATCATAAGACATTACAGATGTTTTTGTCAAATGATCAGATCTTAGGATATTAAAATCTCGTGCGTACGTCAGTTTCCCTGCTACCCTATCCTTCAAACGGGAACACGACAGTAACGAATACTGAGGTTATGGCTATGGTGGTATCAATCTGGGCGAGTCGTTGCATGATCAATGAAGTTTCATAAAATGCCGAGGACGAAAAATACATAATATACTAAAAAAGTGAAATCCCATCGCCCTCTAAATAATAGTTATGTAAATAAGGAGTGGTAACTTTTTGAGGATTGTTCTGTTGGGAACTGAAACAGGTTGAGCCAAAAAGTTAGTTGTACGACTGTAATGACGATTCGAATTCATAGAAACTTCACTCGGACCAAATTAATGTAACATGATCTCGCAATTTCAAATAATCTTGCAAATAAAGTCCACTGATAGAGGTGTATCTGTGATTGTTTAATATAGAATATATTCATTTCTATTAAATACAAAATGTAGATATCCCTTTTCTTAACCGTACAGAAAAATTGTAAGTAGACAATATTGTTTATATGTACCTAGTGTATCTAGTAGTGATAAATAATCGGTTTTTTAATGAAATATGATCAAAAACCTCAAAATTTCAAAAAAAAATATATAAATCTTTGGCTAGATAAAATTAGAGATGCACCAACTCAAAAATGGAAAAATAAAGTTTAGTTTTTACGATCTTGATAGCAATTTGTTTAAAAACTTGTGTACATATCAAATAATCTGATTTTAAAATCTATATATTAACAAATTCTAAGTTGATAGAAAACATCTGTACTCAAAATGCTTGCTCATTTTGATATGTGCATGTGTTTAAAATATGAATATAAACCAAACGCATGGAAGTTATTTTTTTAATGACTATAAGTTGGTATGCAATGAGTATAATACAACTTAATTAGTGATTAAATATAAACATATCACAATGGGACAAAATGTAGATTTAATAAATTATAAGCCAAAAAATACTTCTCAATGCTTTTTGAATATAACAGTAACTTGTATTTTTATATACACCCACCAAATGCATGCATTGTTGAAAAAAAACATAAACGTAGGTAGCGGCTACTATAAATAAATTAATATTATAAATAAATTAAAACTCAACCATGATGCAATATTATTTCAATAGTCTGTATTATTATTGCAATATTATTTCTTTCTGCTCTTTTTTTTTAGGCTTTCAGTTTTTTTTTTGGGTTAATTTAAATAAATCAAGGTTCTGATACCAATTTAAATGATACCAATCTATCTGTCATCGGGAAAAGATAATCTTATGACATAAGTTATAAAGTTGCTTTTTATTGGACATTTAGCAGTATGGAAATAACACTGCTCTAAGCGTCAATGATAAGCCCCCAATTCTAAGATCTATGAAACTTGTCTTATTAAATATCTTTTAATAAAACATTAATTTGCTATCAGAACCTTGATTTATTTAAAGTAACCCAAAAAAACTGAAAGCCTAAAAAAAAGAGCAGAATTACTAACTGCTTGTCACACCTATATTTTAAAACATTTAAAGACGAACATAAATATCAGTAAAATATCCAGTGGACTTCATTTGCATGAATATCAGTTTCTATGGACTTGAAGGATATGGTTAAGCGACAGTAGAATGGGTAGACACGTGGTAGTGAATTGCCTTATTTTGTTTTGCTCTAGATTTAAGTAAAATTATTGTATCATGTTTAAAACATTGTTTGTGTGTTTGCGGAGCACATATCGATTGGTAAGTGATATCTGGGCTAAATTGAATAAATGTGATCGTGTGACATGTTTGTTTCGAAACTCCTCGTGGTAATTAAAATCCAAAAACTAAGATCATGTCAGTGTCAAATTGATATTAATATTACTTGTTTCGCTTAACTTCAAAACAAGGAAAATCCTCTGAAAGTGTTTTTGAGATAAAAGAAATTAACACTCATATTGAGTATGACAGCGGTTGCACTTGTGTAGTTTCGGCTTATTTTCTTAGCTAAATATGAGTGTGTTGCTCTAATACTTGTGTTTTCTGTTGTGTTGTGTATCCGTATAAGTATTCTGTGTTTTATTGGTGGTAATTTTGTTGCACACTCGCTAAACAAATGTTTAGTTATTGCTATCTTCTTTCAACGAATTTGACATGTCCGGACTAATCTGACGTATCCGGAATAATTTGACATCGCAAAAATGTTCCATCGCTTTTATAATTTTTCTTACGAAAAAGACAGAATGCATCTAAATTAAATTTATTTTGTGAATAACAGAATCACCACCAATGTAACTCAACGCTCCTAAATTCTCTTAAAACCAGGCAATTTCACGTCGGTGTAGCTTTCTTCTTACCACCACTACCGAAGAAATATTTTAGAGATAGAGAAAAATCGATTTTGAGTAAATGTGTCTCTTTGTAACAAAAACTAAAAGTAATGAATGTCTGACATGTCTGCAAGGATCGTTTCATTCTGTACTTAATACTCTGCATACCTAATATTCTCTTATATTTAATAATATATCCAAAAAATAAATAACACGGCTATATAGAAATATGTTTTTAATTTGAAGAGGCTCGGTTTGATGATATGTGACAAGATTTACCCAGCATTGAAAAAGAAAGTGGATTTACTCAAATTTGATAAAACTGTGCGGTAACTGGTAGTCATCTTGCACTTATTCAATGCAATCATTGGTTAAAAAAATACCTTAGTTAGCTTTTTAGCTAGCAATTTTTAATTAGCAATTGCAATTTTTTAGTTAGCAATTTGTCAAACTTGCTTTCGTTGTTCGATAATTTCCATTATTTTATTGGCATTTTTCTCACAATATAATTGGATTTATATTAACCCGGTAAAATCAACGTATATGATGTTTTAAGCTTGCATGTCACGAAAATGTCAAATATTTAATATGTACATACATATCATCACGCCAAAATCCTAACGGGGTAGTATCGATTGCCAAATGTTATGTTATGTACTCCTTGCAGACCTGCCTTATTCCACAAATATTTCATATTAATGTACCTTGGTTTTAAGTTAAGCGATAGACTTGTTCTATTTGGAATGCAAATAATAATTATAAAGCAAAATTACATCAGTATTTTTTTTTAATTGTACATAATGAATAACTTCAAAAAATTACTAGAATAAGACACATTGTAAACTTCACATTTGTATCAAAAGAACTTATAAGTTTTAGTATAATATACCTATGCCTTATTAGGAATTGCGAATGCCCTGCGTTAAATGAATTAAAAAAAAATATGTAATTTCTGTTTAATTGACTTTATTAACAGAAACTTTGTTTTGCACTGTAGCGCGAGGAGTTAAATTTCTAGCCTTAGCCTTATTACATCACTGCCAAACTCGTGTTATTGGCATTTGTCGTGTGTCACTTTTATTTAATGCCCTATATGCTATAACATGATATCAAAAATGCCAATGCCGATTGTTAATGAGATAATGGTTTCTATTCTGCTTTGTGCCTTTTATACTTATTTGTTATTTTCCCATAACGACAAAAGAGAAAGAGATAAGATTAGTGCACCTTTAAACAACATCATCTCTACACATGATGAGAGATGTAGTCTACACATGTAATATTATAATTAAAAGAAGATAGCAATAACTTCAATATTTTTGATGCAAGGCAGAATAGGCACCATTATGGACCGATCTAATGATAAATCGTTGAAGTAGATAATGGAAAAGTAGAATTATTTTCGTTTATAATTCTAGAAATCCGTTTCAAAGAAAGAATCGACTCACTAAATTATGTTTTTGAAAACATTTGTTTTCACTTTGAAGTCGCTTTTTACATCACAGCATTCACAAAAATCTAGCTTAGATTACTATGAATGGTGTAGAGAGCGAAACATTTTAAAGAAACAAAGAATTATTTAAATTATGTCACGATTTTATCGTTTAGGAATTTTGTATTTAAAAAATAGACGTTATATTGTGTTTAAGAAATAATAAAACTAGAATTGGTAATCATGTTTTTTTTACAGACGTATGTTTAAATTGATAGGTTTTTTAAATAAATAACATGTATCCATAAATCACTTCAATGATAATTTCAACTCAGATAATGCTGACGTTTATCATTATTTTTGTTGTTGTTATACCATTTAATATTTAGAAATATATTCTCGCGTGTAAATTATTTGTATCATGTCGATTAAGCACTAGAGGGAAGGTATTCTAGTGATATTTCGATTTAATATAAATTATAACTGGATGATAAGACAGAAGGTAATAAAAATTATGTACAAGTAGTAGTAAGATGTTGATTAACACCAAATAACAATGTCTATTAAAAAAGAAGTATATTTACATGTTTATACGAGGAGGCGTGTGTGAAGTGTGAATGTTTTGTAAATGTTGCTGCGGACTCATTGGTTAATCTTGTGGTGTATTAGCCCAAATTGAATACAAACCAATGGAATGGTTTGCGTCCAATTTGGTCCTGATCCTTAAATTGAGCAAAATCCTGTAAAATTCTAAATTATGCATTGAGAATGCCCGAACTTATTAAGTTAACGATAATAGTTTTGTAATGTAAATTTAAGGGTTTACCTCTGCCGTGAGGTAATGTTGCCGCGGAGGTATCCACTTAAATGCTTCAATTGAAATGATTTGCAATAAATTTGTTGATGATAACTGATTTTCTTACTTGGGATTTTTATTTACCTTTTTGAACGAAAGACCTCTCTGCAATGTTGTGGTTTTGACTATATGCGAAAATAAAACGTCCCTTCATTTCATTTATCCTAAAAAATCGTCCCTTTTCATTTCATTCATGTTCAAGACTTGTGACGAGACAACAGTACCATGTAATTTTTATCAAATTATGCGAAAAACTCGCAGTTTGAGCTTTGAGAAAACAATTCTTACGATGACAACCATTACTATCTTTAGTATCTATTTCCTGCAATGCAAAAACATTCAACCTCGAAACCTGTGTCTCACAAGTGTCCAAAAGAGTTTTGGCACCATACTGAGAAAAGATGGTTGCGGTTTCTCATAATTATTAAATTTCGTGTTTATGTTGAGTGATATTAGGATATTTTGGATTTGGATAATTTTGTACTGTTCAGTTGAAGAATTTTTTCATTAATAAAAGTATTAATGAAAAAATTATGTACTTATTGTAGATTTACTAGTTGTCGCAAAATTTCACATGAACTTGAGTAATCAAGACTCTGACATGACTTTCTTTGACGACTTGCGAGTAAAATATTCATTGACCTCTAAGCGTAGGGACATGAAATACCTACGAAAAAAGCTTGCCATTGGCTACTAAATATGGCTGACATTCATACATTATAAGGCTGTCCAGAAAAAGTAGAGTATCTCGATAGATGATCTATTACTGACGATTGATAGTTAAGTTTAGGTAAATAGATAAACTGTCAACTTACGAGGGCCATTCAATAAATTTTTAGCCTAAAAAAATTAAAGAAAATTTTAAGAAAGTAAAGATTTATTTTTCAACATAGTCTCCTTTCAATTCAATACACTTGGACCAGCGATGCTTCAACTTTTTTAACCCGTCAAAAAAATACGATTTCTCGAGGTCTTCAAAATAGGCCTCTGTGGCGGCGAAGACCTCATCATTCGACCCAAATCTTTTGCGAGCGAGTGACTTTTTCAGATTTGGGAACAAGAAAAAGTCGCATGGAGCCAAGTCTGGTGAATACGATGGATGGGGCAGCAATTCGTAGCGCAATTCGATCAATTTGGCCATGACAACGGCGGAGGTGTGAGCCGGCGCGTTGTCGTGGTGGAACAACACTTTTTTTTGCCAAATGAGGCAGTTTTTTTTTTTCAATTCGGCGTCGAATCTGCCCAATAAGTCAGAATAGTGGATCCCCGTGATTGTTTTACCCTTCTGAAGGTAATCGATGTAAATCACACCTTGTGAGTCCCAAAAAACACTGGCCATCACCTTTCCTGTCGATTGAACAGTCTTCGCCTTCTTTGGAGCACGTTCGCCGGGTCAAGTCCATTGTTTCGACTGTTCCTTAGTCTCTGGTGTGTACCAGTGAACCCATGTTTCATCGACGGTCACAAAACGACCCAAAAACTCCGCCGGGTTGCTTTGAAACAGCGCCAAACATGTCGCCGATGTGGTCTCACGTTTGCACTTGTTGTCTGGTGTAAGCAAACGCGGCACCCATCGCGCCGACAACTTTTTCATACCCAATTCTTCGTGCAGAATATGATGCACTGTCCCATCTGCGATGCCCACAGTCTCAGCTATCTCGTGAATCTTCAGTCGCCGGTCTGCCAACACGAGATCGTGGATTTTTTTTACGTTTTCTTCGGTAGTAGCCGTTTTCGGTTCACCTGGGCGTGGCTCATCAAAAGCCGACATGCGGCCACGAGCAAACTCGTTGAACCAATTTTTGACGGTCGCCATCGAAGGAGAAGAGTCACCGTACACAGCATCCAAGCGCTCTTTGATTTCGCTGCTCGTTTTCCCTTCCACAAACAAGAATCTAATCACCATAAATCACCGAACGATATTGTTCTTTTTCCATTTTTGCAAAATAGACCAACACGCTCGCTTCCAAAGGCTGTCAAAACAAAACAAATTAAGGGAAAAGACTGAAAACTACTTGATAGACTTCAAAAAGTATTTACTGCACGATAGTAAAACTCTTTTGTAACAACAACGCCATGAGGCGATGAGGCTAAGTAATTATTGAAGGCCCCTCGTACTTAGTGCTACTCAATTGGCTTATGAATAGGGAAATGTAATAAAATGAAAGAAAGAATATTTTTTTACTTTTCATGAAAATATTTTTTTTACATTGTGGTGTGCAAATTTGTTAATTGTTTATATGTGTTATAACTCTATATTTATAACAAGATTCATTATCATTACAAAAACAACTGAAATTGAAAATATTTATTTGAAACTGAAACAGTTATACAATTACAACATGTTGCAACGATAATAACATGATAATAACTGCATTAGTCAGAGACTGTGTCGCAGATTTAACGCTACCTCCGGAAAACAAACAGAAGTTGTTCCAAAGAGGATACATAAAATTTAGTAATATATGCAATATTGAAGGTTGCGTGCGTGAGTGTGTGTTTTTAAAAAAGCTTTTATTATGATACACTATATTAAATTGAATTAAATTAAGAGTAGTTTAAAATTTAATTAACTCTTCTACATCATGGTAATTTAAGCCATTGAAATAATTCCAATTTGCAATCCCGAAATGACAGAGGATAAATATTGAGAAATCTGTTATTTTTTTTATATAAAATGGGACTAATAAAGAGAAACTGATGGCTTAATGAGATTACCTAGTCGGTATCTCTCAATATCACAAACTCCATCATGTCTTCTTTTGTTATTAAATAGATTAGGATTAAAAGGTAGAAGTGAATGCTTGCGTAATATATTACGTTGTATGTATAATTTTCTTACAGACAGGACTTCCCATAGATTATACATTGAGTTGTAGGAAACCTAGGTTTATAAGCTATTACCTTTAAAATAGTTCTTTGGGCTCTTTCCAAATGCAAGAATCTCAGTTTAGCGGAGGCTATGGCGGAGGCTCCCCAGATTATTATGCAGTAAGAAAGTAGTGCTTGTGCGAGGGAGTAATAAACAGTTTTAAGAATAGAGAAGTCAGCACTGGTCCTTATTTTTTTAAAAACAAAGATTTAATGTTCTCTTGTGTGAAGTGAGCAATTCAATGTGTTTTTTCCAGCACAGTACACTGTCAACAATGACCCCGAGATATTTAATATTATGAGTACGGATGCGTATTTGCATTAGGAATAGAGGATCTCACTTTGAAAATGAGCTGTAAATTAATTTAACGCAACGCTAGATCTAGTGTTCTTATTGATTTACAGCTATAATAGTTCAACAGTAGTTTTCGCAATAATAGTTCAACTACATTGGCATGCTATCATCTAACCAAAGCAATAATAGATTCATTAAATGATAAAATACCGATTACCGCAATGTTCTTAGATATGAGAAAGGCTTTTGATTTTGTTGAACATTCAAATTTACTTGATAAGTTGTACAAATATGGTGTTAGGGGCAATGCTTGGCGCTGGATCAAAAGCTATTTACTTAACAGAAAACAGTGCACAGAAATATCAAAAATTGTAAATGGATTTAAAGAATGTCATCGTTCGAAATTTAGAATAAACTGTATTGGAGTACCACAGGGAAGCCTTTTGGGACCATTGTTATTTCTTCTATATATTAATGATCTCCCTAAAATTACAACCAACCCCTACATTTTGTATGCGGACGACACTACTGTACTAATAAAATACAAAAATGTAAATGAATATGAGAATGAAATTAATAAGGTACTAAATAAAATAATTGAATGGTTACATAATAATAATTTGTAAATTAATATAGATAAAACTAAATTATTACAATTCTATAACATAAATATGAAAAATATTCCTTTGACAATAAAATATAATAATAATCCAATTGAAGAAATAGATAGTATAAAATTTTTAGGTGTCATGTATGATAAATATTGTAATTGGAAGTCACACGTGAGTATGGTTTGTGCTAAGCTAGATAGATTCGTATACGCTATTAGGCGGTTACGACAAACAGCTTCAAAAGAAACAGCCATTAGTGCATACCATGGTTACGTATCATCTGTTCTCTCGTATGGCTTAATAATATGGGGTAATTCGGTGGACATGAATAAGGCTTTTAAAATACAAAAAAATGTATTAGATCAATATGTAAAGCGAAGCCTCTGGATAGCTGTAAGCCATTATTTAAAGAAAATAATATCCTAACACTACCAAGTTTATATATAAGGGATATATCTGTGTTCGTTAAAAAGCATCCTCATCTTTTCAAATTGAATGCAGAAGGTGCACAAAGGTCTAATCGACACGTTGGAAAATTATTCATACCTAAAGGTAATATTAAACTATTTCAAAAAAATGTACATTATATGGCAGTAAACATTTATAACCAATTACCCGACAACATTAAAAACCTGCCACTTATTAAATTCAAGACAAAACTGTCACAGTGGCTCATTGAAAAATGTTTTTACGATGTTAAGATTTGTTTTCCAAATAAAATGTTATTTTTTGCTTTAATATTTGTGTTGTAGGTTGGGATGTTTTTTTTAATTAATTTATTTTTTATTTCTAAAATGTGTATGAATTTAATTTATTTGACCAATTAATTTAGCATAATTTTATAAATAATTTTAATTCAACTTAATTACGATACAATAGATTTTTATTATATACGAATTTACAAATCATAATTTGCATGATAAATCATAGCAAAATAGGTATAGATCTCTATTTAACTAATAAGACCTGAATTGTCACCCTATTACATGCAAATAAAGAATTATTATTATTATTAAAATGTTTGCACTGATTAAAATGAAAATTTCAGATTCTAGGTTCATTTCCTGTTTATGTTTATTAATCTTTATTACAATTATTATGTAACTTTTTGTGTAAATGTTGTATCTTGTTGGATAGCTAATAATGTTTTTTAAATGTTCTGCCGTCCAAGTACATTGGTGATTTTTTGAAAAAAAAATACACTTTATTCCAAACAACATTGTAAAAATCATAAAAAATGACGAGTTTTCTATCTCTTATTTCAAAACTATGTTTTTATTTATTTTATTGTGTTTTATAATGTACTGGAGTAAGCTGTAACTGGATAATAACTAATTATACTAAAATACGAAGTAGTTTTTTTTATCTTGTTTTGAAAGATGTATTACCTATTTTTTTAAAAAAAGAAAAAAAAATATCACTCGTGATTGGTTCACTTTTTCCCAGCATAATCATGGGTAATTAGTTAGCTAGTGACCTCATCTACACCCTCTTAACGGGATCGGGACACATTTCCAATAAGCCTGTATATGTGGCCCCTTTCACTAAACGATTTATTACAATGGATGAAACTAGGACCAGTTTAGTAGCACCAGTTTAGTCCAGGTCCACGGAATAGAACAAACCAAAGCAAAGCAGCTTCTAAGAGAGAGTAAAGGTAAAATAGGTCATCACCAACAAGACCAAGAGTTTGTGGTAGAGTGCTGTGTGCAGGCGAAGTCGACAATGTTTACATACCACTAGACTGTTTCATTGTTTGCTATGGAACCCGCGAGATGGAGTAAATTTAATACAAAATAAAGCTATGTTGCCAGATTCATCACCAATGAGTTTTAAAAAAAAAATAACCTGACTTACGCCACAAACAGGGTGTGATGAATTACGATTCAGAAATTATTTCCAAGAAAAGGTATCTATCATTTATCCTTTTTGTTGTTTTTTTCAACATTTATTTTTTTATTAAGATGATATAATAACTTTTCACTTAATTAGATTAATTAAACTCGAGGTAAAAGATTAAAGAACTAAAGAAAAACAAAAATATGGAAACCGGTAATTTCTGAAACTATATTATGTGTGACAAAAATTAAATACACAATAAAAACAAATTAATCACCATAACTAAATGTGTTAATATGTTTTCAAAGTGACATAATAATTGTGCTAAGACCAAAAAACAAATAGCAACATTAAGGAATCTATGGTCTATGGTTCAAAGTTTAGAATTTGTGGAATTTAGGTAAAATGGTGAATTCGTGTATCTACGCAATATCTATATTTTCTTGTGATTCTAACGTATTGAAGTGGTTTTCCATATTTTAAAGTATAGCTCTGATTCCTCCATTACGGAATAAAAGTTTAACGATACTGATATACATAGAGAAATGAGATAGTGAAATATTTTTTGTGTTTGTAACAACGTCGAAAGAAACCATAAAAAATCTTTGTTTGTATCATTTCCCAGTACGTAAGCGATGTTAATATAAAACGTCTGTAATAGAAGAATGATTTGTTTAAAATTCGAGTAAAAATAAAAAGTGTTCTAGTATGTTGTTTTTAATTTACTGATAAATCTTAAATTTTGATCATATACAGTTTACTATTTCTGTGTTTATTAATTAATACATTACAAAATGTATATCATTGAAATTTTAGTTTGATCTTGTTATTACCAAAACATTCCAATGAAAACAATGGCAGGAAGGATCAGAAACCTACAAAATCTACTTATGTTTGTGGGCACCAAGAGATGGCGCTGTAAGACATTTTGATCCCACAGTATTTGTATGCATTCAAATTTCTTGTCGGAATACTATAATTGTTCTGTGGCTGTGTGGCACCTTGCCCGGGTAGGCCCGCTTTACCTATTCCACCCGCCAAGTAAATGGCATGTTCTAGTCTAGACGCAGGAGCAGGCGGTATCGTACTTACACATTTAGTGTTACATCCAGGCCACAGGCCAGCAACGCATCTACATCTACGTGTCAACAGGCCGTTTGTCTTTTACCATAAGACCCGTATGCCTGTTTTCTGACCTATCACTTAAAAATCGACAAGCTATTAATTTAAAAAACTAATAAATTATCTTGGCAACAAATCTCTAGTAAGCATATCTCTCTCACTGTCAATTGTTTATTGAAACAGTCTGATATTGCGCAGCAAACCTGGTAGTTACTTCCAAATTTATTACTGTTCATCACTAAGTTGTCTCAAAGTGGGATACTGTTACGTTGCTGGGTTAAAAAATAATAAGTATTACGCCGACTTTCAACCAGGACGCCCACGATTAGGGGAAAGCATTATAAGGTCCCACAATGGGCTAGGCTGCAACCATCTACAATCGGGCATTTATCAGAAATTAAAAAAATACTTATTTTGAAATGCCCCACCGGGAATCGAACCCGAGATCTCATAAGTATAGTCAACGCCAACTTACTAATACTACTAAGAATACATATACTTGCCTGCGAAAAGTGAAACTTAGATAAAATACGTTTTGAATTTTCGTTTTTATTTAAATATTTTGTAATAAACCTAGATATATATTTGCAAAAAAAAAATTGCATGTTATTTTTGACTGATTAAACAAAAATATAAAAGGGTGTATATTTGGAACAAAATGCTTGAATAAATTTGTATCATTTAATCGCCCTAAAAATGTACATTACAGATGCCGACATTCCCAAACAGCATAAGTATAAAGTCGATGACAATACTCACACGCAACGCGCATTCACTGGCTTAAACATTATTATCACCGGCTTTTGACAATTATACCGTGAGATTTTGCATAACATGATTCAGAACAACAGTCTACACAAATCAGGATTAGGAATAATTAAATTTTTACGTACAATATTTTATTTGCAGATTTTATACTACATAATTAAATAAATTGCATTCCTGATGATACACAAAGTGTAACACTTTAACACAGGTCCTTGCACCACTATGAGGGTGAGGTTTCACACATTCGATTCCATGGCCGTTCACCCTAGATATTATACACTGAAACCTCAAATAGGATGGCAGTAGTAGTGTTCTTAATAATAATTAGCTTAGAAAGCGAACAACAGCAAGAAGGCCATCATAAGACAGAAGAGACCCATAGCCTCAGACAAGGCGAATCCCAGGATGGCGTATGAGAACAGCTGCTGTTTAAGAGAGGGATTCCTGGCGTAGCCGATGATGAGGGAACCGAACACCGTTCCAATACCAGCACCTGAAATACAATACAGACTAAATTAATAATTTATTCTTTCTATGTCTAATTCATTTTAACCATCGCCCACTGTTATATAGGAACGTAATAATGTAGCACTCCTTCGTTGGCTCTTATAGTTGATCGACTTTGTCATTAACTTTGAAATGTAACTTCAGAAAATACTAAAGGCATTCAGAGATGTTACATTCCTGAGCTGTGTTACATTGATACTCCTCGACTGATGAGAGCTCAAATGGTGTGGTAAGACCTTGCTTGCCAAAATATAATTTGACAATAGTCACAAGACCTTGAATTATGACAGCAGGTTGGCCAGTAGCCCGTCTCTACTGGTAAATAAACAGAGTGGAGCATTGCCTAATTATCTAAGTTTGCTTTGTAAGAAGAAACAAAACTGATATGCCGTCCATAGTTACTCTATTTATTATACAAATGTTAATCAGGCAGATCACTAATAAATACTTTCAAACCACTTATAAACCACTGCTAATAAAGTTACTAATATAACAATTTCAGAATGTATTTATTTCAAAGTACATTCATAAGAGGAGCACTATACAGGGCACCCACAACTAGCAGAAGACTAAGTTCCACAATGTGATAGGTGGCAAACCTATCGCAATCAGGGCATATAAATCAAAAAAATCCCTAGCAACATTATTTTTGATTAGAAAATTCAAAATACTCATTTTCTATTGTTTTTACACATTTACAAGAATCTTTGTTTAAAATCTATGTAATTAAATTTATTTTGAATTTGAATTTTGTTGCTCGACCCCGGACCTATACAACTCAAGTCTGACGCCACAACAACAGACCTCAGAGGCGATGATATTAATCTCGGGTGATAAAATGCAATTATTATAATTATAAAATTTATCATACGTCTAAAACAAAACAATTCTAAAAGTGTGGATAAATAATCATAATTTAACAAAAGCGTTAACAATTTTACAAAAAATATAATTTTACTTGTTTTTTTTTCTAAATCTGACTTCTAACAGAAAATAAGTCTATCATGTCTATTTGTCTAACCTACATGTACATTTCAACTTACCATTCTCCCTCAACTATTTGATTAGTTTTGATGTAAACTTTTCATATTGCACTCTACATTCTTCTTAAAAAAAAGTATATTAAAAAGCAAAAAGCATTAAAAATGCTATCATTAAACAAAAAAGGCCCATAGCTTCAGAAAGTGCAAATCCAAGGATGGCATAAGAGAATATCTGCTGTTTCAGGGAGGGGTTGCGTGCATAGCCAATAATTAAGCATCCAAACACCACACCAATCCCAATGCCTGTTGGTTATTCCATAGTATTAGACTAACTACAGTCTTATATATAAAATGTGTCACAATGTTTGTTACAGTACTCCTCCGAAACGGCTTTACTAATTATCAAAAAATTTTATATGCATATTCAATTAATAGGTCTGAGAATCAATTTCTATCTTTTCTCTTACTCCTAAGTGATAAAGGTGTATCTTGAACATTTTACTCATATGAATCAAAATGTAATCCATTCATAATAAAATCCTAAGACTATGGTTCCTTTAATTGCAGAAATTCTTGATTAATTTATTTTTCAGTTAAGTTATTAAAACTAAATCTGGTTTAAGAAAAAAATCTCTGAGCTAAAAAAAACATCCAACATTGTGACACAACAGAGAGTAACTAAAAGGCATAGTCATACTGTATCACAATTCCAATTGTTATTTTACATTTTAACTCTATCCAAGGTTTTATAAATGAAAAAGTTCTTCATTTGCAACTATTAATGTAAAAAACATTTCTTATGAAGTAAATTTGTACAACTAAACAGAAGTCCAGATCAAAAAACTTTTTAAGTAAACCATGCATGCATAAATAAAATGTACTCAAAAAGTAAGTATTCAAACTTAAGATGCCTACACACCTCACCCCACACCCCATTCTAATTACTCAATATTGAAGATTCTCTATTATGCAATCAGTTTAAAGAAAAAAAGCGGACTTAAAGTATACTTTTTTCAAATAGCTGTATAAAATTATAAAAAAATATTTAGCATTTTTAAGTAGTTAACTTAATAAATTTTTAATTTGTCTAAGAAATTGGCATCTGTATGCTTATTGATAAGATGCCAGTATAGATTTGATTAGTAACTTCAGCAAACACAAAAAGTAAGATAGCGGAGATCAAATCATTAGATTTATAAGTGCTGTAAAATAATCATGCAGGAAATAATTTTTTGTACATATCTTACCTGAGCCCGCAACTCCTACTGTCGCCGCACCTGCACCAATGAATTTGGCAGCTGAGTCAATATCTTTTGTAACCGAGGTGGTCTGGAAACTACGGACTGCTGATAGTTGGGCTGGTGCAGCTGGTACAATTTGTGTGTGGGAGGATACTGCTGCTAGTGGCCTTACTGCAGCTGTGTTACAGAAGATCTGCAAAACATTAGTTAATTAATTAAAATAAGTACAAATATCTGACTTCATCATTAATCCTTCTTCCTTGTTATGTAAAAGTTTTTTAGTACAATCACTATTTGGTTATAGAATTTAATAAAACCCTATTATATAACATTTTTCTTTTACACCAGTATTTATTTATTAAAGTCTCTAATACAATTTTATAAACCTAGACATAAATGTAGATGTCAAGGGTGGTAGGTTATTGTAAAGACTTCAATGGTTGATAATTTTTGGAAATAATTTTACATTTTTTTTTGAAAATCTTTTGGTAGCTTTGTGGGTTACTTAACTTTATATTACCCGTACAAGTTACAGAATAACAAATATTAGTGATTTAATACTTACAGCAGACCTGGCTGCAGGGGCGATCAGTCTGGCAGCAGACAACATTTTTGTGTATGATTTGGGTGCGGCGATCGACAACTGGAATAAATGTTTCACTGTATGAGTTTTCAAGCACCGAACCTATGAGATGTTACTGTAGTTAACTTGTCAGTTTGACCGACCGCAGACAGTTACGTAATTACAGACACTACGTAACAATATCAACTTTACTGTCGAACATAATTTTCCTCAGAGCTTTATGAATGGATATTACACTAAACGACGTGTTCTAGTCAATGGGAGAAATTGTACTTCCAAATATTAATTATAGAGCGGCGGAAAATGGCCGATTCAGAATACCATCTTCCAAGAATAATTTCAGTGACAACTTACTAAATCACGTATAAATATTAGCACCAACACGCACTTAAAGCTTTGTTTTATTTATTGAAACACTGTTTATTCAATAATAATTAATGATTTAGACACTTTTCCACGATTACTTTATTCACAATTTCTGAAACTTACCAAAGAACACCGAGAAGGGAGAGACCGGCCTTTGGAATGTTCAATTTCTGAGTGAACTAGTGAAACAGATTATAAATCAGGCTTTGTCATTGGTCGATTTGCGCAGTATGAGACAGTTCCGTTTGGAGCAGCCAACTATTGATTTCACGAACAAAATTATTTGAGCACTGTAAGTACTTTTAATTGCTTCCTATAATGATTTTGCTTTTTAAATTATTTTAAAATTAAAATTATAATTTTCATACTATGAATATTTCTTTCTTTGTAGAAATTCGAAGATTTATTTTTAATAAATAGTTTCCCTTCTTCCTATGAGTACAGTTATTATATGACTAGTACATTATCCTCAATTCGACATGGCCGTCTTCATGATAAACATCTGTAAATTTAATGGCTGTGGGATCACTTTTCCGCGATTGGCAGATCTAATTGAACATATTGAAGATGTTCATATTGGTAAGTGATCAAAATTATTAAAAACATCTAGTTATTTTGTAGGATTTGATTGTGAAATATTTATAGACCCTCCCATAATACGTCTTATCAATATTTCAAAGCTGCCAACATTAAAGTTTTGTAAATATGTATCTAAATTGCGCGAAAAGCAAATTTAATTTAAGCTGTAATGTGAGAATATATCGAACTATGGTTATTTTCGATGTATAAATCGTTTTCATAAAATAATACATTGTCCACATTAGCTTTTAATAATTTTGTAAACATTGATCAGCTGATCCATAGACAGCATTGCCATTTTCTCTGATGTACCAAGTGCCATAAACTAATTTTGGTTTTGGTGTGGCAATAAAAAAAATAAAATTAAGCACCCTTAAACCCTTTACCAATAAAGTCATGAGCATCAGTAATTAAAGTAAATTTTAAATAACCTTTTTTATACCAGGTAGATAAACCAGGTAATACAAAAATGATGATTATGATCAACTTTGTTTTTGAAATCGTATAAATGTAAAAAAATATTTAAAATTGGTCAATTCTCTAAAAAGTATGTACACTATTAACTAGTTCTCGCAGTTATGCCTGAATAATATAATAATCTATAGGTTCTTAAAGTAAATCCGTAGAAAAGTGAATTTTGTACATGGAAGATATTTAAAAAAAAATTGGAGCAAGCGACTAAGCGCTGGTTCAGACACGGCGGGAACCGCGCGATTTCAGAATCGCATAGAAGTCGCGCGATTCTTATTTGTATGAGTTATTAAACAATCGTTCAGACTTAACCGCGCGGTTAATTGAGCCGTGCGGTTACCGCGAACCTACCGCAAAAAATAGAATCGCATTGCTCCCGCGCATTTCTATTACTATAGAGTCTTTCTTTCGCGTTCAGTTGCAGTTTGGCGCAACTTTCATATTACAAAATAAAAAATAAGTTTGCTATGTATTTTATTCGCCCAAATCATATGACACTAGTTGCCTTATATCTGAATGCCTTTAGACTTACTTTTAAATTATACGGGTTATACCTTTTCAAGTAAACTTTATACAAATTCGGGTTTGCTATGTATCTATGGAAGTCCCGCCTCTTATTACGTAGTATTTATATACTCTTTGTTCAGTAGCGTTCACAAAGTACATTGAATAATAGGTCTGTTGCGTTGCGGATATCGCACGGTTAGCACGTCACAGCTCGTAAGTTGGCTATTGATCGTGGCCTCAAATGCGTTTCGGATCTTCAAATATCTTGCCTGATCACTTCAATTAGTTCATCAAAAGATTTTATTGACATTCTCAAATAGTCAAACAATTTTTATTATCCATTCTTAAATTGGGATCTAAAGTTACGCACTGACCATGTACTAATAGGTCACTTAATATTGGATGCACCCAATACCGCCTTTTTTAAAGGAGAAACCACAGGAAACACACATCTTCGTCAACCTCCATTTCCAAACTGACGTTATCCCCACACGAAAAACGCATAATAACCGCCAGGGTTTGAATAGCATCACATTCGGTTTGAAACCGCGCGATTTGTGAACGCACAGTTCCCGCATGTCTGAACTAGCGCTAAGAATGAGCAGCAGAACACATTCCTAGCATGTCTAAAATGTTTGTGTGTCAGTACCTATCCTGACCGCGGTTTTTGCTGAATTTACTAAATTATCTGCTTACTGTTACCCGGCTTATAAAAGGGGGTTGAGCGAGAGGGGAGAGGGGTAATAACTAAAAATCAAGATGTAAATTTGGCTATAATTCAGTAAACGCGTACCTAGTTCGATGTCATAAATTACTGTTTCTTAGTTTTTTTTGTATGTCTTTTCAGATTTTCCTGTAATTTTTGCAAAATCATAAGTTTTGTAGTTTAGAAATTACAGACGTAACAAAGTATAAAAAAAAAAGTATCTTCACGCCCATATCCCCGAAGAGGTAGGCAGAGGTACAACCAAGGCACCCACGACTAGCCGAAGACACTAAGTCCCACAATGTGATAGGTGGCAAGCCTGTCGCCAACCGGGCACATTTCCAATCCCGACCAACATTTTTTTATTAGAAAATTGGAAAAATCCAATTTTCTTTTTGTTGGCCGACCCGGGATTCGAACCCGGGACCTCATGCAGTCAAGTCCAACACCCGGACCGCTAGACCACAGAGGCGATAACAAATAACAAAGTATAAAGCGACCAAATAACTTGAATCAGATTTAGGATAATCTTTATTCACGTGAACCATACAAGTGGTAATTGTGCTCGTCGACGAACGACATTGTCATGAAATCCGGAATGTAGAGAAACATTTGAACGTACAGGTCATACGTATAACATAAACCTACTCACATATCTTCACAAGTCCCCCTACAAGGAAGGCAGAGACTAGAGATAATGTTTTCTTTTTCAGATTATGACCCAGCAGTTATAGAACAAAAAGAGGCTTCACAACCTGCATGTATTCCGCTGAGCTACGTGTTAAAGTTTTTCACAGAGGCATCTAGGCGGGAAATTCAAAATATGCCTCCGACTGCTGATGTTCGCCGACGTCTGCTTTCTGCACCAAAGACTCCATCGGTTCGAAGCAGTACACCAACAGGTTATTGCACTTAAGTCTTAAGACAGATGTACGTTTTTAAGTTTTATGCATTTAATGTACAGAATATAATCGAACATTTATTTTGGCAAACTAGTAATATTAGTATAACACAGAAAGATGTATATATATTAGAGTACACTGTATAGTATAAACTGCAGCAATTAAGAAGAAGTAAAACATGAGTAAGTAAGTACTAATCTCTCGTATTACACAAAAACCTATCTTTTTGTTGGAGTTTGTTTTAAATCCATAACTATAATAATTTTGAACCGATTCGTATAACAAAAAAGCTTTGCTTTATATCTCCTCCGTTATAGATAAAGTAATACATGGTCAAATTAAAAAAAAAAAAAAACAATTATAATTTTTTAATGTGTATTGATAATTTACTTATGAAATAGCACAAAGTAGGTATATGCCTTTGCAATCTTTTTTCCTGAAATGTGTAGGTAGGTATATCGACAGCATTCAAAATAAATGACTAGAAGAACTTCACCGGATACACTTGATGCTTTAGGATTTTATTATTAAAAAAAATAAAATCGTAATCAGGGCAATGGTGTTTTATAACAGCGATGATTGGTGGGCGGTGGCGTAATATATTTTACGTATTTATTACATTAAGGCTCGACACACACATGCGGAATTTCTTTACGGAATCCCGTTTCGATATTAAGAAACAAAATTTTCTCTCATCTTTGTTTTTTTTTCAAATCGAAATGTAAGCTCTGAAAGCTCAGTTGCTTGATGTTAGTCATTGAATACACACTTAAGAAAAATAAAAACGCCCGCTGGGTCACCCATAAATGGCAAATAATAATAAGTATTAAATAAATAAATAAATGTTTCTAAAGGTATAGATTAAAAAATATTTTAAATTATGTATTTTATTATTAATATTTAATATAGTTTGCTAAAATTGTGGGTAAAGTTTGATATTTATTTTGAAATGTAGTCAGATTATAGCCAAAGAATGATTTATTTTGCAACTGCCACCTTTTCCTACGGAAATTACTAATGAGTGATGCGACTCATAAAAAATCTATGAAAGAGTGAGATTAATTTGTATGAATTCGTTGCGTTCGAAATTTTCGATTTTCGAAATTTTTGATATTTCGAAACGGGTTACCGTAAAGGTTTATCAGTTCCGTCCCTTCGGTTTTTTGCGGAAAATAACATTTTTTTTTCTCAATTCAGAATGGAAAGTAAAATAAAAACTAAATAAACAATTGCCAATAATTAAAAAAATGGTGGCGTAATTTTAACAATTTTATTAAAACGATTGTTCCCTTTTCAAATCAGTATTTTACTTGATGTTTCAATTTGACTATTTTCAATATTATATGCGTAGGTACGTACATATTTCCGAAAAGCGGGATATTTAGAACGTGTCGCTAAAGGTCGCAGAAACATGACGGGTGGCAACCCTACTTTTCAGGCCCATTGTTATATGAGAAAGACACATTGTTATTTAGATCTTTTATCGAAAACGTTATACCTAGTTTACCACTTAGGTAATAAGGTCTAGGTCTAATAGAATCTAGTTAGATTACAAGAGTTTTTTTGTGAGATTCAAGGTAACACACAGTTTTATTTGTAGTATGAAATTCACGTGACCTATAAAAACCAAAGATGTTACCGGGTGTTTCTAATATGAAACCGGGCCTTAAGCCTCTTAAGTTAGCATTTTTTCAACTAAATTCCTACTCATGCTGTTAATTAAACAAATGTAGAACGTAAAGCTGCGTCGTAAGAAAGTATTAAGTTGGTCTATATTTTTCCAAAAGTCCGGGGGCCGATATGGGGTGAAAATGTTTCTATAGTTAATTATGTATTGAAATATGTTCAAGAGTATACTTACTTATTATAGTTCTGTGTATAACGAGGCGAGTATAGTTCAAATAGGTCATTTTCATAATAGCATTGGTAATGAAATGAAATGAAATTTATTTATTTGCGGAATAGGTATGTGTGTTTAAAAGTTGTTACAGAATACTTATTCATACCAACATATTCTACCACATTGTGGTGTGCAAATATCTTACTTAATTAAATAAATTGTATTTTTTATTTTTGTTATTTATATATATATATTAACATATAAATTCGTTTAAGTATATTTACTACTAGGTTAGCACTTATTAATTTAAGCAAAAATTTTAACGATCGAGTTTTACCCTATCTACCATACACTACGAGTATTACTATGTACTAGTGTAGGTAGTAGAGTAGGTACTATGCAGCTGGATTGGATTCCTTATCATTCTTTGGATGGGATCCACCGTCTTATTTTTTCCTGCTGGCATAATAACAGTGTCATCTGCCGATTCAAAGAGCAGGGATTAGAATAGTCGGTTCGATTAACTAGCCTGACACCCTGACTTCAGACTAAAGTAGCAATAAAGTTAGTTTGATAATGGTAGTAATTATGTTGCGCACTCACTAAACTTATTTCAAGTTATTGCCATCTTCTTTTGATGACAGTAATAAAAAGAGATAAAACACTTTTAGTACTGTCAGATTAGTCTGTACAGGACATTTCTGCTGACCTTAAATCTATCACTCGAAAGGGTTGATTAAAAGCATCACAATTTCACAGGTCCGGACTAATATGACATGTCTAAAATGTTCCATCTCTTTCGTTTTTGTTTCATTTGAAAAAGACAGCATGCATCTGAAATAAGTTTAGTTTAGGAACAGCAGAATCACCACAATTATGGTCTGTATCACAGTGTAATATACGGCCAATTTTAATAATCAATCCTAATCCAAAACTTGCTGTCCAAAATTGATATTTTGATCTATTTTTATGTTATCGCTTGCCAATAACATATCTGTGGACAGGATAAATATGGCAATTAGGTATAGGATAGGCCGGCGGATACGCAGCTATCTCGATTGCTTGAAATCCATCTTTAGAGAAATATTATTAACATTGGCCGATAAACTATAATCAGAAATAGAATCATAACAAATTTTATTCACGTGAACCATACGAGGGCCAAACTGAAAGTTTTTAGAACTGGCAACTTAAAAGCATTATATTAAAAAAATAAGTTTAAATTTTGAAAATAGAACTTTTTAACAATAATATTGAGTATACATTTAATTCATTTGTCATTTGTTTTACGATTTGGCGGCGAATTGAAAATTGTCTGTGCACGTCAGAATGAATTTAAGCCGAGAAAATTTTCG
>NJDC01000520.1:51999-65784 GCA_002245475.1 Calephelis virginiensis | reverse complement strand
TATATATATATATATATATAAAGATAACAAATTGGTGTTTGTTAAAAGTTAAGATATGTAATCAGTGTTTTCCCATCCCCATAAAAAACCTGGTGTTGTATTGATTGTATAACAGTCATTCAATAAATATGAAGTCATCATTTTGCTTGTTTTATTTCTATTTAATATGGTTTGTACTTGTTTTTTATGGGAAAGTAATTATTCATCTTCGATTAAAATGGAAGGAAAAACAACAATTTAAATTCTTCCATACAAACTGTTAATAGTGTACGAATTTAGCTGGTTCAAGCTTATCTGTTCAGTGAGGTTACCATAAGCTTTTAAAACAGTATTATTTCAATAATACTAATTGTCAGCGGAGAAAGACAATCTTATGACGTATACCATAAAGTTATCGCCTCTGTGGTCTAGCGGTTCAGGTGTTGGATTTGACTTCATGAGGTCCCAGGTCGGGCAACAATAAAAATGTTGCTCGGGATTAGATGTGTGCCCAGTTGGCGATAGGCTTGCCACATTGTGGGACTCTGTGTCTTCCGAACTACCTCCTACTACGACCTACCTACCTCTTCGGGGATATGGGCGTGTAGATACTTCCTTAACATAAAGTTGCTTATAAAAGCGAACATTTAGCAAGATGGAAATAATACAGCTGTAAACGTTCATGGTAGGGCCCCACTAGTCATAAGCTCCATTACAAGTACAGTAACCAGTAGTAACAAGTCGCGATTTCATTATTCTCTTTTCGAAAGGTAGCAAATGATACCACGTAAATTTTATTAACATCCTACTAGTATCATCGATGATGAGGTTGTAAAAACAATATAAAAAAACATAAACAAAAGAATTATACGCCATTAAGTATAATTCAGAACCACTAGTTGTATCATGATAAAATCAATAAGGGATCATCTGGGAATCGTGACCTCTTTCTAAAAAAGAACGACCTCTTTCTCAAAAAGAACGACCTCTTTCTCAAAAAGAACGACCTCTTTCTCAAAAAGAACGACCTATTTCTCAAAAAGAACGACCTCTTTCTCAAAAAGAACGACCTCTTTCTCAAAAAGAACGACCTCTTTCTCAAAAAGAACGACCTCTTTCTCAAATAGAACGAACTCTTACTCAATAAGAACGACCTCTTTCTCAAAAAGAACGACCTCTTTCTCAAAAAGAGCGGTCAAAATCGGTTAGCTTTTGGCCGAGTAATCGCGTAACCAACATACAAAAAATACATTGCCAAATTGAGAAACTACCTTTTTTTTTAAAAAACGGTTAAAAATCGGAACTAAACCGCTATTTCGTGAATCACAAAGAGTCAAGTAACTGTCCATAAAGGAAAAGAGAAACCTCTTTGCCGATTTTCGAAACCTATGGAAACTACCGCTATCTGGTGACTGATTAATTAAAACAGTGAGTGAGTGTATATCATATTTACACAAACACTAAGAATATTTTTTTTATTTTCGTGGTATTGTAAGGTTACGCGCACACTGGTGATTTAGTTATCACCACAACAGTACATTTTATCTTATTCATGTGAAAATTTTATTTGAATAAGAATATACTGTAACGGTATCACCAGCACGCATAGCCACACCACATCGTCTCAAATTAGTCTTTTCATGAAACGATCACATTGATTTTTCGTACATTTATGTAACATATTACAAAAGAAATTAAATAAGCATGAAGTTTGTTTTGTCTTCTTCTGTAATATGTAAGTAAAATGAAAAAGTTAAAAATTTTAAACTAACGCAGTGTGCTTTTAAAAAAATAATGAAATAAAACATAAAAGCATGTGATGAAATTTTAATTTATTACAAATTTACATTAAACATCGTTTATTTCTCAGGTAAATCCTACTGTTTTTCCTGACATACAATTTTGTTTGCATTTAAAATCAATTTATATAAAACGAAGTGGGAAGTCGTATTAGTTGGATATCCATTTTGAAAAGTTACTGCCCATGAGCTATGACTTACAGGGTGCGGAACTGAATGCGTGTAAGCACCTAAAAGTTACAAGATACATTAATAATAAGCAATTGCTGCTTTCCAACAACGCTTTCCCCGTGTTGGTCAAGGCTCCTCTGCAGAATAGACTATCTGTCTTCCTGTCAGACTGCTCGTGAAAGGTGAGCATAAGCTTACCGTCACTAACACCGTAACATCTCACTAGATGGTAGAGTTTCGTAACGATTCGCCCGGATTGTTACCACCACCTTACATATTACTGCCACCATAATGTCAATGCTTGACGTCGACGTGTTCCGGTTCGGAGGATAATGTAGCTGGTAAAGTTACTTTTGATCAAGGCTTAACATCCCGGCCTTAGGTTGACAACACACCATCACCACCTTTGGTGTTACTAGGCGGCTTCAATTTTTTTATCACAAGGAAATCCGTCTGCTTGTTTGCCTTTCAAGATGTTCCAAAAAACTAACATGCAAATCATTTTATCATCAAATGTCCCGTTGTCCATCAAGTCTCCCGTAACCAAGAAATACAAGCTATTTACCCCAACTTCATCAGCGTAGAATATATTTTCATACAAAATATCATAATACTATTACTATCCGTACTAATACTTTAAATTCGAATATATATATATATATATTGTGATATATTGACTAGAACCCCATTATTATTTAATAATAAAATGGAAGTATGGACTCTGGACTCAATCAACCAAAAACGGATGCAACACACTAATGAAGTAATATTTTAATACAACAAACAAGAAACCTCGCAAAGATGTTTTGAACTTTCAGACGTTCGTTAGCCAATCACGCTTATCTTTCTATCTTAGACATGTCTTAAAATCTGATCCGATTGTCCTAAAATTTGGCTTAGAAGCAGTTTTACCAGAAGTGCAGTCACAGAAAAATTAGTAGGAACTGATACAGTTTAATGAACGTGAGTATCTTTTTAAAATGTTCTCCCAGGAGGCTCACTAATCTACAGACGCGGATGAAAGGCCTAGAGTATACTGATGTAGTTATTTATGTAATAAAAACTTAATAAGTTCATCATATCCGAAATCACACCTCGATTTTAGTTTTCCAACCATACATTTGATGGTGGGACAAAATTAAAAACACCACAACAAAAGCAACAAGAAAATAGCCACCAAAAAATTAAGAATATGAAATAATAACAAAAAGATAACACAGAAATTTTAAAATTTAACAATTTTTGGAAATGTCACATTTGACAAGAAACTTTAAAAAGATGGGTGCACAGACCAACTATAGTACTCCGATAATAAATCATACAAATTCTGAGGGACCAAAATGTCTTACAGCGCCATCTCTTGGTTCCCACAAACATACTCAATGCAACTTGTGATTTTAGATTATTATTGAATATATTTGTACACGTGACGATTTGTGTTTTTCATGATATATGTATTTTTTAATAAATAATATAGTTTTGGAAATTACTGACAATCAAGAAAGTATTTAGCACGTTTCCGTATACTTGTTTTTCTTTCGATTTTCTATATTTTTAGGTAGTGCATGATTAATCTCATTAAATGAAAACTTACTTACCGTCTTAATAAAAAAATCGATGTTAAGAAAACAACAAAAAGGCTAAATCTCTATATTTTTTGGTAATAATTTATATATTATAACTTAATGTTTGTGGTTTAAATCTTATAGGAAAAAAAAAAACATAGTTTTAAATACCATCGATTTTCAACTAATAGTTAATGCCTATATAGACATTCGGAAACCAATTTTTTTTGAGTGTATGATGTACAGAAAATTGTCTTTATCAACCTGCCTCCATCTTTAAATATTCACACCTATTATTATTATGATATTAATTATGAATGAATGATAAAATACACTTTATTATACACCAAAATTTACAAAATAATACACACTCTTTCACTTATAATATTAAGCTTAGGTGCACAAAGGCGGTCTTATCGCTTCAGAGCGATCTCTGTCAGACAACCTAAGGTTTAAGGTTATTTAATTTTCAAGAAAAAATATTGGTGAAGTACAAGATATGCATTTGTGTTTTGAACATCGGTGTAATTTTATCAGTGTGGGTATTTATTAAATTTATTACAATCTTTATTTAAAACTACTGTATATTAGCAGAGATTATTATTATTTAATATCTCTAGTATTGGTATTACCGGCTTACACGATATTGTGGGGTTAGACCAATTTGTGTAACTCTTCTAAGGATAATATTTGTTTTTTTGTTTTTTATTTATTTATCAGTCTGTGATTTTTTCACTTTTTTACTATTATTTGGTATAGATTACGTTTGTGTTTGTTGTGTTTTGTTTGTGTGCTAAAAAAGTGTTTCTCTTAATTACCAATAGAGGTGTTGTTCAAAGTTTTTATACGAATAATTTACAGCGACAGTAGCGAGTACAAACTTGATAAGACGTAAACTCATGGTAATGGCTCTGTTTCGCAAATTGCAAAATGTGTACTTTCTAAAATCGTTTCTGAATTTAGCCACGTCTTTTTATTTTCTATGAGTTTTACTCCATCTCTCGGGTCCCATAGAAATTACTCAAACAGTCTAAAGGTAAGTAACAATGACGATAACACCTGGATGTGTGTGACACGAGATTGAAAATTGACAGTAATCATCACTATAGATAATATACTATGACCATCACTGTAGTTTTTGATCTTCGACGTCACAGTCAGATGTCATTTTGACTCCGTCATCTGACGATAGAGTCGCTGCTGTTCATACAATTTTGACATTATTTTGAGCAAATATTGTTCTGTGATTTTGAGTGTGCACTCATTGGTGAATCATTTTGCTGTCAGTCTCCGAGATTGATTGTTATTTTCTAGGTTAATTCAGTTCTTACTATGAGTTTACAGCGCTATACTCGTTAGTAACTAAGAGAACTAAATTTTCAGACCGAAACATTTCTATACGTAAATTAACGAACGCACTCTTTAGCAACTCATTGTAAAGGCTCAGGTAAGGTGGTCGTATTGTAATCTTCGTCCAAGGACATAACTTTGTTTCTGTCATTTTGTAACTGAAATGTGAAAATGTATGAAATGTGACACGGGTACCATATTTACCACTGGGAATGAGGCAGCGATATGCGCTGTTGTTCTGGTTTATCAGCATGTGTTTGCAGAACAACTGGATCAGACGAATACGCAAGATGATCAGGAAAGCGCACTGGAACTATCAAGTAATATATATGTCTATGATCAAATTACTATTTTTTTTGAAAAGTTTGCAATTAGAAAGCTGCATTATTCAAACGTTATGTAGGCTATGTTTTATCAAAATCGCTTAGCGTTAAGTTGCAAATAAGCACGATTATGGGGGAATAACAATAAATAAATACGACACATTTAAATAAAACTTTTATTTGTATAGCAAATTATATATTTATAACTTTTAATTGTTAGACGTTGCACAATAGAATAACACAATAATAAATTAATAATAATATCACATCTTATCGAACGTTCATTTAAAACAAGCAGTAATTTAAAGTTAGTTTTTAAACTGATTCTATTAAGTAATAACAATGTTCTTTAAGTTCCTTCTATAATAATGAACATACAACTTACAGATGTAGGTAGAGGTACAACTAATCCACATATTGTTAACCAATCAAACTCTTCACAGACAGGTAATGCTCAGTGTTTGGTTCTTAAATTATAACATAACCATACTTTTTTTTTGTTAAATTAGATACGCAAATTGACTAAGCGGGCGTAATATTAGATCGAAACTTTCAGTTTTCCTTTTGTCTTCATTTAAATCCCATTGATGTTTCGCGTTAACTTTTTGTTAAATGTTTGCACGTTTGTGAATTGAGCCGTACCTACCGATCGCGCTGATCGCGACAATTTTTAATGCGGGTACCATATTATTATATTACGGAGGACATTGGTGGTGATTTTGTTGCGCCCTCTTTAAACTAATTTAAAGTTACCGCAATATTTTTTCAACGATAGCAATAAGAAGAAAAACGTTTTAGTGCCCTGAGATTAGTTTGTTTATTTTTTCTACAAACTTTTAATCTATTTCTCGGAAAACGCTGATTAAAAAGATCACGAATTTACATGTCCGGACTAATCTGATGTTTCCAAAATATTCTATCTCTTTTCTCTTTGTGTCATTAGTAAAAGACAGCATACACTTAAAATAAGTTTAATTATTTTTCTTATATATAAAATTCTCGTGTCCTCCGAAACGCCTAGACCGATTCTCATGAAATTTTGTGAGCATATTGAGTAGGTCTGAGAATCGGCCAACATCTATTTTTCATACCCCTAAGTGATAAGGGTTATCAACCTTAACACTTTTTCCTGGAAATAATTTATATGGCAAAATAACGTTTGCAAGGTCAGCTAGTATTGTAAAACGTGTAGTTTCTAAATTAGACAGTGTAGCTGAGAGATCCTAGCGTTGCAGTTGATTGTAGGCGATGTGAACCACTCCTTGGTAACAGTCAATTAGTTTTACAAGTCAAAACTCCTACAAATATTGTTCTTGAATCAACCGTTTCGTAGTTTTATGGAAACAGTGCCGATAACCGCTTCGTCGTCGATGGTCGAGTGACTAGCGTACACGCCTAACTATATTGACCAACCGCGAGGCTCGGGTACGTTTCCCGACGGGGATAGGCATTTGTGTGATGAAAATTTATATTTCTGTGGGTTTGGGTGTTTATTAAATTGATTCTGGTATCTATTTAAGTATTTGGTATGTATTTGTGTCGTTAACTAACACCCATAATACAAGCATATAATTTGCTTTTAATTAAGCATTTAATTTGTGTAATTTGTTTAGAAAAATTATGCCTCAGCTCTGCGTAGGAGAGTGAGAACGTGCATACGGAAAAGGTTTTGGAATTGATAATATGATTATTTTCCTTGATAAGAATAGATAGGTGCACAAATAGTCATACTTCAAGTTTTGTTTACCCCTGTGGTCTATTGGGGTTGACTACGAGGTCCTGAGTTGAGCAACTCAAAATGCGTTTTTTCAAATAAATACAACGTCATCCAGGATTCGATAAGTGCT
The DNA here is from genome assembly GCA_002245475.1 of Calephelis virginiensis. Classification (NCBI taxonomy): domain Eukaryota; kingdom Metazoa; phylum Arthropoda; class Insecta; order Lepidoptera; family Riodinidae; genus Calephelis; species Calephelis virginiensis. Next base: position 58,750 of record NJDC01000520.1, on the reverse strand, counting down.
CGGTAGGCGATAGGTTTGCCACTTTTTACATTGTGGAACTTAGTATTTTCGAATAGTCGCGGGTGCCCTGGTTATACCTGTGCCTATAAAATCGTGGCTACCTATCCAGGGATACGGGCGTGAAGATACTTTTAATAAAAATAAAGTTGCTCGAAATTAGAGGAGTGCCCGTTGGCAATCGGTTTGCTGCCTATGATATTTTGGGAGTTTACCTTCGGTAAAACCCGTTTTACTTACGGACAGTAAGTCATGTATACGAATCGTAGCATCCAAGAGGTCTCTCGGTATATCTAACTAGGTCACTTATCGCAGAAAACAATTGTGAATCTTTTTTTTTTTCGAAATGACTACTGTTGTGTACGTCTATAGACTTTAACAAGGTCACCGTTGTGAATCATACATGTGTATTGTCTTAAAGTAACGCCTTGTTACTTTTAATCAAACTACGAATGGTTTAGCCATGGTTATACTAAAGGATCACTCACAGCACTAGGTGACAGAAGATTTATCTTGAGTAATAAAAATACTATGTTAATCGCTTATCTATATATTGTCGATGAAGTACAAATATACCTCCTAACTGACAATTTTGTCCAAAATTACGTTATTTGTTTGAAAAGATCTTGGCATATTATAGATTTCTATAAAAGTAATAGACTTGGCAACACTATAAGGTTTCCTTATGGCAAAAGACAGCGTCAATGACGCGGCTCTCCTGATGGTATGAGATAACCGCAGCCTATATTCACCATAGACGTTGTAGGTGCTTCGCTGTCCTGTGACCGGGTCTTAGGTTAATTATGCAAGTCTACTGGCTATGACAATATCATTATGGCGGCTGGAATAGGTAAGGTGTGGATCCCTACTTGGCCAAGTTGCTGCACAGCATTCTAACACTAGTTATCTCTCTCATTAATAATGACCAACTTCGCCTTTGCTCGCCTCTTGCATGCTGGCAGACAGGACGGCAGATGGTCTTTTCTATAGTCTGTTTATTTTAACAAACACGTACCAAAATTTTGACTGCGTTTCTATTGGTCCAAGTAATCAAGATAAAGTTCAATTCAACCAATCAGAACGTACCTTTATAATTTGACAAAGAGTTCTAATTAGTTGAAATGAACTTTAAGTTGAATACGTGGACCAATAGCAATGCGGAACAATTTTTTAGTACTCGTTTGTTAAAAAAAATAGAGTATACACAGGGGAGCCCGACCCACAGGTAGTGTCAACTGGAGCTTAAACGGTTGGAAGAATATTGTTTAAGAATTTCAAAGGTGAAAATAAATTGAAAATAACTCGCCTTTTTACCACATCACATTGGTTACGTAATAAATGAACAGCTCTTATATAGATAATGCGTACATGACAAAATTTCCTTAGCCTAATAACTCTAAAAATAATAAATAATAATATCGCCTCTGTGGTCTAGCGATTCAGTTGTTGGACTTGACTGCATGAGGTCCCGGGTGCGAATCCCAGGTCGGGCAACAAAAAAATTGGGTTTTTTCAATTTTCTAACAAAAAAATGTTGCTCGTGATAGGATATGTGCCGGTTGGCGATAGGCTTGCCGCCTATCACATTGTGGGACTTAGTATTTTCGGCTAGTCGTGGGTACCCTGGTTGTGTCTCTTCCTATTTCTACGGAGATATGGGCGTGAAGATACTTAATAACTATTGAGCTTTCACTTTATGAGAAAAATCTTAACGTGCGGTCTTTTCAACACGAATAGTTTAGATATTTAATTACTTTTTAATAGGTAATTGTTCTAGAAGCGCTTTTATTTTAGCTTGTTTCGTAACTTCGGTAGGCGGACATTTGTTCTGGACGAAGAAGAGGGCGCTTTCGTCTTTCTGTTCAAACGCAACTTGAGCAGCTTCTTCGTAAAACCTAAAAAAACATATAACTTTTAAGGAAAACAAGCACAAGAATTTCTTTATAGCATGATATACTCATATTGCTCCTTCTACTTTACTCTTTTATACCTAAAATGTTAACGTTGCGTTGCTTACCTGAGGCTGAGATGTTTAGCCTCTTAAGTAACCAAGTCTTAACTAAACTTCATATATGTTTTAGCTTAAGTGGATATATTTATTCCAAGCTGTTTAACGCGACTTTGACTGCGTACAATAGTTTAGATTTTCATACAAATTTTCATCCCCCATTATAATCCTTTGGATGTTATTCTTTTTGTAGTAATATTTCATAAAATCGATCATACAGTTTTTACGTAAAGGCAGACAGACATACTTTCACAATTATAATCGTATTCATTTTTACGGAAAACTGCTCTTAAATATATTGCAAATAAAACATAGCGCTTCGTAAATGTTTATGCAATTTGAGACCGTACTGATGACAGAAATTCTCACACATACGAGAGTAACAGCAGTAATAAATCTAAATCGGGCATTTAATACTTACTAGTGGTCGTCCATTGGTCGAAATTCGTCCATTTTAATATATTAATATCTTTTTGATAAGAACGCCATCTTCATTTCTAACACGTATTAATATATAGATTTCGTTAATGCATAAATGTGCTTGTTTTAGCTTACATTTTAATCTACCTACACCGATTGTGACGGTTACTTTGTGCAGTAGTGCAGAAGCTACATACAAGTATCATTTGAGTTACAATGACAGCTGAATTAAAAAAAAAATACTCACTCAGCCTTGACGTAGTATTTGACTTTGATATCGTCCCTGCACCTCGGCAAGTACTTCAGCGCCTCGTCGTTCTTGCCGAATTTTAGACAAGCGTCCACGAAGGGCTCGTAGCCGATTGGTGACTTCTTCGCTTTGGAGAACTTGTCCAGTTCCGTCCAGTCGTTCTTCTCGGCCAGCGTTAGTATACGCAGCCACCAGTACCTGTGTTATTTGTTAACACTAACACATAAGTGAGGTAAAAAAAAAAAGACGGGTTGCACTCCGTGAGTGCCGGCAGAAGTGAAAACTTGAATATTAACGTTGTGCATTTTTGATATTTTGGAATGGTTAGGAAATAATTATGCACGAATTGCTTTAATTATCAGTATGAAAGTACTATCATGTATGTACAAATGTTATTTTCATATCAATAACCTGCGTTTGGCTTGAAAAAAACTCGCTCAAGTAAGATCACGTGACGGCTAGGAGCGTCGTCATATAATCTGTACAATGAACATTGCTTGACTACACATAAAGCTTATTTCTAAAATAGAACAAATATAGCAATGTCAGTTGATATTAAAGTATCTGCTAGCTGTGAGAATGTAATGGTAGGTATATTGCGGCGTATTATCCATTGCGTATCCTATACTCTTCGGAAATATCTAAGCAATACAAAAACAGCAATGAATTTACGTTTAATTTTAGATATCGCGCCACCTTATTCGCGTCTGCGCAGTACGCCGTCTTACGTTCCGACGATCTGACGCGAATTTAGAAGTTTTTGCCCATTCAAAAATTGCGCAACGCCAAAAAAAGTTATCGCCTAAGTTAAAAACTAATAACTAATAATTTGATTCATAAAGTTTCTGAAGCTATGTTTTAATACGGAGACCACGAATAAGGCACAATGAATTTTCAAGAGCTAACAAAACTTTTTTCAGGCCTATCGTGCAATTTTACCCGCTATACTTTTCTCCAGACCAGAACATGGCATTGTTCATTATAGTAGCAGGAATACGTGAGACGATATCTACCACACTACCTGGGTAGGTAGCCCAGGCAAGTTGTCGCACAGCACTATCCATCGATCGAACTTCATCACGTAAGTTCGTTTGGCAATTCTTAAAGAATAAATTAAATAATCAGCAATATCTGGATTATAATATAGATTGGTATTTTTTTTTACTTTTAGATGATATGGATGTATGGATGTGGAGTATTTGATGTGGTATTTTATCTTTTTGAGAAAATCATGTAAGATTTTGCAGATCCGCAGATTACTTTATGTTTGAAAAGTTGAGAGGCAGTTATTTATTGAATACTGTAACTTATTAAATATTACTTCATTCCTAAAATTGTAATTCAATGGCTGCTAAGAAAATATAGCAACTTACCGTGTAGCTTATTTTTTGTACTCGATAGAAAATTAGAAAAACCCTAAGGAATTGGCAAATAGAATAGGCGACTTATGTAATAATAGTAAATAAAAAAACACAATTTAATTAAATTAGGTTGTTTTAGTATACGTATTAGAAGTTTTCATATTTGCATATTAGGTGGTGAGATATTATTTCTCTTATGCAAAAAAATCATCATTATCTCTAAATATAAAAATACTACAAACCTCCTATCGGGGATTTTGTATTCAGCTTTGAGTTTATCAGCGAGCTTGATTTCACCATGTTCGAGAAGTTTCTTCGCGGTGTCGTGGAGCGAGAGGCCGACGAAACTGTCACCGTACGTCTCCTGGAGGCTGGACTGTTGCTTGTACAGCTTCCGTGCGTCTTCGCATATTGATACTCCTACAAACACGATTTAAAATACAGAATACAATAAAAACACGCACGTACGCCGATGTAAGCACGCACCGAGTTCGTTCCTGCCCTTCCTGTAGCACTCCCTCGCGGCGACGAGAGCCGCTTCTGCGCCGCCGGGGCTGCCGCCCGCCTCGCCCGCCTCGCGGATGTGGCTCGCCGCCTGACCCGCGAACTCGTCCTCCTGACACACACATACATTTTTCAATACACACTATTTCACTTTCTTGTAATTCAGTTATTAAACTTACAACATTTGTTAGAAAAGTCTAGAAAGTAGTCGGCCAAAGTAAACAATGTCAATGATACAAACAATAAAAATTGCATGCCTGTGAAGATCAAATATTTGAGACTAATACTTAGCGTAAGATTAATTGTATGTCAACAATATTTATACAATTAACGAATATGATTATGATTGAATCATAAAAAAATGATGTCATTTATGTAGTTCACATAAACTTAGATCGAAACATTCGACTCCCAGGTAGTGTAGACTGAGCTAGAAAGTTAAAGGAAATCTAAATTTCTATCTAATATATAAAATTCTCGTGTCGTTCAAATTTTGTGATCACACTGAGTAGCTCTGAGAATCGGGCAACATCTATTTTTCATACACCAAAGAGATGAGGTTGACTCGCCCCAATTTTTTGTTACTAAAATCCCATTAAAAATATAGCAAAACAACGTCTGCGGGGCCAGCTAGTTATTTAAAAGCTGTTTCGAAGACAAGAATACATTCATTTTCATTAGGATTTTCGAAATAAAACAATTCAATCAAAATGTGTTCATCCTATGTAGCGAGAATTCAAACAGTAATATAGCTCAATTACTTTTTTCACGGAAAGAAGGAAAACAAGCAAGCTGTTGACTAGATCACGATCTCCCACGGATCGTCGTTATACCGCAGTCACACAGTTGTGTTGCAGTCCTTTTAGTTAGAAATATATAAAACAAAAATTTGAAGATACTCAAATGATTACAATAGTCCAGCGGTCGGCAACCTTTTGGCAAGCAAGGGCCAAAAGGCGGCAAAATAAACTAAAGGTAGACCACACTACAAGTGCCCTAGAAGCCAAATATACCTACGTGTGATTAGTCATGTCTCGGAGAAAAAAATAAAATGGGCGGAGAGAAGCACATTCTTAAGACTGAATCTACATTATACGCGCCGGTCAAGCGCGGATTTATTTTGATATTTATAACTTATTTTCAAGACATTCACGAGCCGCGTGTTGCCGACCGCTGCAATAGTCAATTGTGTTGTGATTTTACTGTACTTTCGTGTCTGGGCGCTTATAAAATTTATTCCAGTATGTATTTAAGTTTTTCTATGTACTGGTATCGATGTTTAACACCGACAACGCAAGCATATAATGTGCTTTCTTTGGAGTTACATCAATTTGTGTAAATTATTCAGGGATATTACTGCGATTTACTTTGATTTAGATAGATACTGCGCGTCTGCGAAGAGGAAAATTATAAACTTTGTGTTGTTTTTTTTTTATATTACTGCGATTTACTTTGAATAAATAATATTTGTGTTTCTTACTTTATAGTAATTTAATTAATATCTTGTAATGCTGTAAGGCTTAAAAAAACATTTCGACTTGTTTTACTCTGAGGTAATAAAATACATATTAATTGTTATAATACTTTTTATATGTTGATCATACCGATTTCGCTCTCACTCACACTTTGACAAGCATATAAATACGCATATATCACAAATAGACCCCGCTCGCGTTCGTGACTTTTAACTTGAAGAACGTTTTCGTATTCATGAAATTAATAAAAGTACCTAGCTGCAACAAATAAGAGACAGATAGATATCTTACCTGCACATAAACTTTCCGTAAGGCCTCTCTGTTGTGTGCCGCACAGTATTTGATGTAAAGCGCATGTGCTAGTGGAAAACTGCGAATCGTCAGCTGAAAACAACCATTTACACATTAGGAAAACGGGGTATGACAACCCCCTCGCTCGACAGTTATAATCTAGTAATGTAAGTTACTGAGTTATTTATACAGTTAGGTTATATATTACCTACCTCGAATTCATGTTTCCCCATCTTCTCCTTAAGATGTAGCAGCACGATGTACACCAAGTCCGTATCTCCGCTGGCTGTGGCCTTCAGTAACGCTGAAGATCCCTCTCCCAATGTCAACAAGAGTGGCACTTGCAGTTTGCTGTGAGTTTCATATTCCAGTATCTAAACATTTTAATATTTTTTGATTAGATTGCAAATTGTTAGTAATCTGTAGGATTACAAATACAATAAAA
>NJDC01000520.1:0-22577 GCA_002245475.1 Calephelis virginiensis | reverse complement strand
AAAAAGTATAACCCGTATAATTTGAATGTAAGTCTAAAGGCATTCAGATATAAGGCAACTAGTGTCATATGATTTGGGCGAATAAAAAACATAGCAAACTTATTTTTTTTTTATATGAAAGTTGCGCTAAACTGGTGGTTTTACCCGTATATGTAAGTTTTCCTGCAGAATCTGGTTAGTGCTTTGAGAACATAAATTGGTCTATGTTCAATAAAAGCCTCAATATAATCCACTGCTAAAATTTATATTTTTCAAGTAAGAGGTCAACGAACACGGCTCATCTGATACTCAAAAGCAACTACGTTTTTTCCATTTTATTTTTATTGAGCACATAGATAGGTCATTTACGGATCGATTGTGTTTTAATAGAAGAAGTACTTCAATTTGGAGTAAATCAAATGAGAAAACGTACCATAATATCGAAAATCAAGTCATTTTAGACTAGATATTTTTGTTCCGGTTCCGGTTGGTCCGGGTTCCGTTGCAGAATAGACCATCTGCCTTCCTGTCAGGCAGCTCGTAAAAGGCGAGCATAGGATTACCGTCACTATCACCGTAACATCCTACTGGGTGGCATCCCACCGTCTCGGTAATCAAATAGGCTACCTTCACCAAAACGCGGCCACTCTACTGGTCTATCATAGGATTACCGTCTCTATCATTTAATTAATAAAAACAGTAAAATGTCACATCGTAACAAAGTGACGGTTACGGTAGTGTAGCCTTCGCGCATACCTTTCTGTCCCATCTTAAAAAGTGACAAGTAGTTCAGAATAGGTTCATGCGAACTGCTACGGGTGCAACGTGGCACGTTCACAACGAGGACCTACATCGCGATCTAGATTTACCCACGATAGCGCAGCATTTCAAAGAACTATCGCAATGTTACTTTGAAATAACGACTGCCCACCCTAACCCGGTGTTAGTACACACCGGCCGTGAACGCGCCCCCTAATCATAGAAGACCCCGCCACGTGTTATCGGATTCTCCGGACCCAATAACCGCAGTAAACGCTATACTCCCTCACAATCCGAACACAAATTCACAAAACACAAACATCACACTACACCGTCGCCGCCGGTCTCGGCGACGAAGACCTCTCTTGCGCCCGGCACCTAACGCAGAGCGACGGGCCACCACTACTCCTGGAGGAAGTCCACCCAGTAACCAGAACGCAGCATCAAATCGAGGTACAGTCTCCCGGGAGACAGCCTTTGTTGCTGGCGTTGAAGCGAACAGTCCAATCCATTTAAATAATGATGTCTCGGCCTGAGCACTCTGCTTGGCCCAAAATAACCCGGTGAAGTTCGCGCCTAGCAACAAATTAGCCATTCCAAAGAAAAAAGTTGAGAGGTGTCAAGGGACACCCGGATGGAACAAAGTTCTCTCTCCCCCCCCCTCTCTCTCAATCTCTACCAATCTCTATTAACCTCTATCTCTATCTCTCTTATAGAGAGAGAGAGACAGAGAAAACTGAAATAATAAAAAATAAACAGAGAGAGACAGACAGAGAAACATGAAAAAAAAAAAACAGAGAAACATGAAAAAAAAAATATAAAAAAAATAAAAACAAACATGGGCAATCCGCAAAGCTTACTATAAGCTTACTATAGCAAAAAGTGTCATGAGAGCTTTTCGTAAGATTTTTTCCGTCTAGCCTCCTTTCACAACGCGCAATAAGGAACTTCGTTCCAAAACTTGGTGGTAAAGTTTCGCAGCGACTCGCACGGATTGATAGCACCGCCTTACCTATTCCTGCCACCATAACGTCATTGCTTGCCGTTGACGTGTTCCGGTTCGGATGGTAAAGTAACCGGTAAACTTACTTTTGCTCATGGCCTAACATCCTTGCCTCTGGTTGGCAACACACCATTACCACCTACGTTGCCTCTAGGCGGCGTGAATTTCTTACCATAAGGAAATCCGTCTACTTGTTTGACTTCCTATATCACATAAAAAAGACTTCATATGTGGAGATCTTTATTACATGTTCTGCACACACTCTGAAAATTTGAACACCTACTTTGGAAAGACCATACATAATGTTAGTAGGGATACTAAAATTAACGTTTTGCTATATCCAGTTTCATGACTGTGTGCTATAAAAATAAAATAAGCTATACAAACTTCTAATTTTCTAAAAAAGCTGTATGAACTTCTCATTTTCTAAAGTAACCTTCATAATCTATGGAAATACTTACTATCAATCTTGTCGTCTCTATAGAGACAGAATTGATTCTGAACACGCGAGTCCTGCATCCATCAAGTGGAATCTGGAGAGAAAAGTGAATAAACAACAATAAGTTCTGACTGTCTAAACTTCGTAACTTTTGCAGCTGCCAGTTTCAGCTTCAGATTTACGTTCTGTGTAAGTTACTTTCATGAAACATAGCTGTAAACTACAAGTATTTGCAGGCTTCAAGTTAAAGAGGAACATTGATAATTGAAAGTTATGGTTGTAAACATTTTCCGTTTCCCGCGTTTTCTCTTGTATGAATAAGTAATTGTGTCATATAATACGTACATATTGTAGTATTAATTAATGTGTAGGCAGATTGTAAATATATTTAAATTATTAACTATTTCTTTTGGATTTTGTTACGATTACGAACGAGGAGACAGTTTTGTTATAACTTTCAAATAACATAAACGTTGCATTTTTTAACAGACTTATGAAAAAATAAAATGTTACATGTTCGAGTTCTGTATATTTTATGTATTTCAATCGATTTTTCGTCATTTTTGAACTGGTATCGCCTCTGTGGTCTAGCGGTCCGGGTGTTGGACTTGACTGCATGAGCTCCCGGGTTCGATTCTTGACTGCATGAGAATCCGCGGTCGGCCAACACAAAGAAAATTGGATTTTTCCAATTTTCTAATAAAAAAAAATGTTGGTCGGGATTGGAAATGTGCCCGGTTGAAGATAGGCTTGCCACCTATCACATTGTGGGACTTAGTGTCTTCGGCTAGTCGTGGGTGCCTTGGTTGTACCTCTGCCTACCTCTTCGGGGATATGGGCGTGAAGATACTTCCTTACTTATTTTAAAAATAAATTTTGCATTTAATCGAGCGCACTTTTGAGGTGGTCCTATTACCATCAAGTTTAGATCTAATAACAGGACACCAGCGAAATTGAAGAAAGTTCTTATATTTTGTGTCCTCACAAACGTATCCAGATCGAAGTTGTTTTTTTGCAGTTTGATTTAACTGTACTATAATTCTTATTATTTTTTGTTTAATGTAGGCAGAGTTGCAACCATCCACAGTTAGCCGTAGGTAATATTTAGTCTCATAATCAACAAATGGCAAAAAATTATAAATATACATATATCTTAACGCTAAGCCTCTGACTCGGTAGGCAGAGAGTATCGAATGCCAAACCTTACGGTCCTGGCAAACCAAATCAAACACATAAATGGTAAATTGATCACTAATTAACATTTTTTAATTATTTATACGGGTTATTAATACGCAACGATTTAAGTTTAAAATCCTATGATCACTAATTGTCTATTTTATATATGTAGGACCACAGGATGGTCTGTATATGATTCATGTATAGCTATGAACATTTCAATATGTTTTATGTAATAACACAGCGACCAAGCACACGGGTCTTCTGATGTTCAGAGAAAACAGTGGCCTATATACAATGAAACATCTAAAGCACCAGCCAAATTTTGAAAAACTGGTTGGAATTGAAACACTTCCGACCTAAAAAAGAAAAAAAAAAACCGTATAATTTTTATCCGATGCAAAACACAAGACGCGTGGTTATAACGTAAACAGAGCATTAATCTGGTTCGCACCGATCGTAGTCGCATTCGCAGGCTGGTGACGTCATGACACGTACTAGGTACGACATAGCGTGACAACAAGTTAAGCATTTTTGCGGACTGTTTTAAATGAATGTATGTAAAAGAAAATATTACAATTTGGCAGTTTTGTTAAAATGCATAAACATTTAAGCCTATTTTTAACATAATGCATAAACAATTAATTTACTCCTTATGTTAAAATTTGGCCGTTCCTTTAAAAGTAACCCTGTATACAATAGATATGATATGTGTGTCGCTGTCCTGTGGCCTGTGAGTTTAACCTGACATCAAATGTGTAAGTTTACTGCCACCCCCCGGACCAGAACATGTCACTGTGCTTATTGCAGCTGGAATAGGTAAGGTGGTGAAATCCTATTCAAGTAAGTTGCACAGTATTCTTACATCAATATAGTCTAGTCAAAATAAATTCATTTGTATGGAGTAGGTTGCATTAATTGCACTTTGGGTGAAAACTTGCCATATGGTAGATATATCATTGGTAAACTTAAAAATAAAAAGTCACCAATTTTGAACTAGTACTTTTTTTTGTTTTACGAAAATATAAAAAATAAAATTAACAACTCTTAGAATGTAATAATTATTTTGCTGATTTTGTAAATAGTGGTGTATTTTAGAATTGTTTAACCACAATGATAATAATATCCTTAAATAAAATATTTTGAGAGGATATTTACTTTTTATATTAAATAAACTGTAACTCTAAAACAAAAAATTCACTTAAGGTGATATTTTGGTAACTATGTAAAAACATGTATTAACTATGTATACACTATTTTTGAAACATAAAGTCAAGTGTCTTTTATGCGACCTTAAATCTTATATTGACTAGACTAATAGTCTAGTCGGTAATCATACATTTAACATATAATCACCTTTAACGAGCTGTTAGTGTGAAATATTCTACGCAGGATCCCCACAGCAATACGGTGCAAGCTCAGTGACACGTTTTCTTCGTCCAATTTTCGTCAATATGTTTTTTTTAAGAATTGTCCCATCAGGTAGATATGATCTCATACCGCAACTTATATGTTTCAGATATTGTTTCCGAACATTTTTCTACAATGACTTATTTCATACCATACGGCCTGTTCATCGCCTTATCATCCTGCTTTCCATGGACCTATCCTCGCTGCGGATTACACCAATCCTGACTTATCTACTTTATAAACAGCACCTTATTTATTACTTAGATAAATAATGATAATAATTAACAGATCAATTGTATAGTTGCTTTCACAGATTATTGTTTTTTATGTTTATGTTGCGCGCGCGTTGAACTCTTTTGACCTACTAAATTTTGCCTATGAGCAGCTAACCGGCGTGTTTGTATGAAAAGGGTTATGAATGTGAAGGAAGCAAGACAGGTTTGTCAGGATCGTGAGGTCTGGCACTCGATACTCTCTGCCTACACCGTAAGGGACTTGGTGTGAAGATATGTATGTATGTATGTATGTATGTATGTTAACCAATAGGTTTTAATTTTTTGTTTTTGGATAATTAAAAAAAATATAACATTTCATATACAATTTAACGTTTCGCTAATAAATGAATTAAATATAATTAAATGCTAATTCAAATTAACATTTTAGTCGCGATATAATATGAGAATTTATTTAAAAAATCAAAATAAACTTTTAATTAATTTAAATCTTCTGTATTCGATTTTTAATTATTTGTACGGGATACTAACGATATATTTTTATTTAATTTGTCGATAATTCGACCTAGTTGCATCCCAGTAGTATCCTTCTGTAAGCGTTTTGTATGTATATTTGAGAAATTTAAGTTAAAGTAAAATTGTAATTTATATTTTTAATCTAGTTTATATTGTAATTATTATTATTATTGAAATAAGACAAGCCCGCTGAGTTTCTTTCGCCGGATCTCTTCAGTGTGTGGCCGCGTTCCGATCCGGTGGTAGTTTAAAAAATGTCGACGCGCACAAATACCACTTGTATGGTTCAAGTGAATAAAGATTTTTTAAAGATAATAATAGTGATTAAATAAGGGTAATAGATATCTTCACACCCGCATCTTCGAAGAGATGGGGAGAGGTACAAATAGCGAAAGGTTAGGTTAGTCAAAGGCTACTCATTCTCATAATGTAATCTGTGGCCCTTAACCAATCTCGGATAACTTTGATTTTAGTAGAAATTTACGTATTCCTGCCGCCATAACATCAGTGCTTGCCGTTGACGTGTTCCGGCTTGGATGATAAGGTAGTCGGTAAATTGACTTTGCTGGAGGGCTAACACTTCGGCCTCAGGTTGGCAACGCACCATTAACACCTTTAGTGTCTCTAGGCGGCGTGAATTTCTTACCATCAGGAAATCCGTCTGCGTGTTTGCCTTGTAATATCATAAAAAAATTCGCCCGACCTGGGAATCGAACCTGAGACCTCATGTAGTCGGCGCCAACATTGGATTACTTTATCACAGAGATAATAATCAATATACCAATAGTTCAGGTAGCACCAGTTTTTTTGACTAAATTTCAAAATAGTAATTAAAACAGCAAATACTGAGTTTCAGCAACACTTATGTATACAGTTAATTAATTATTTGTATCAAAACCAAAATGTACCAAATACACTAAACATAATATTTTACACGACCTGATTCCCAGTTCTGAAATACTTCATGCTGTTTTTGTATTAAATTCATAAAGTACTCATTACGATATCAAAATTTCATTTTATATTTTGTAGCAAAGATGTAATATTTTTTTGTCATAAGAAAGCGAACAACCAGACACTTTTCCGATATTTACATGTGTTAAACCACTACTTAATTTGAATACTAAATGAAAAGTATCTTCACGCCCATATCCCCGAAGAGGTAGGCAGAAGTACAACCAAGGCACCCACGACTAGCCGAAGACACTAAGTCCCACAATGTGATAGGTGGCAAGCCTATCGCCAACCGGGCACATTTCCAATCCCGACCAACATTTTTTTATTAGAAAATTGGAAAAATCCAATTTTCTTTGTGTTGGCTGACCCGGGATTCGAACCCGGGACCTCATGCAGTCAAGTCCAACACCCGGAACGCTAGACCACAGAGGCGACAAATGAAATACTTTGAATGGATGATGTCCCCAAAGAGGTGCGCAGAGGCACAACCAGGGCACCCACGACTAGCCGAAGATACTATGTCCCACAATGTGATAGGTGACAAACTATCGCCAACCGGGCATATATCCAATCAGAGGCAACCTTATTTTTATAAGAAAATTGGATACATGCACATTTTCTATTTTTTTGTTGCCCGAGCCGGGGTATCGAAACCGGGACCTCAAGTTAAGTCTGACTCCGGGTGGCTAGACCGCAGAGGCGATACTAATAGATCACTATCATCATTTTTAAGCAATTTTTTTTATGATATTGGAAGGCAAACAAGCAGACGGATTTCCTGATGTTAAGAAATTCACGTCGCCTAGACACCAAAGGTGGTAATGGTGCGTTGCCAACCAGAGGCCGGGATGTTAGGCCTCGAGCAAAAGTAAGTTTACTGGCTACCTTACCCTCCGAACCGGAACACGTCATGATGTTTTGGCGGCAGGAATAGGTAAGGAGGTGGTACCAATCCGGGAGAGTCGCTGCTAAACTCCTAGTCAAATGTCACGGTGTTAGTGACGGTGAGCCTATGCTTGCCTTTTACGAGCTACCTGGCAAGGAAGGCAGATGGTCTATTCTACAAAGGAGCCCGGACCATCATGGTAAACATAAACCATAAAGTCAACATAAGGCAAAAATGTTGGTATTTTTTCATAAGTTTTTCGTTTTTGTTAACGACCTCACCAATGAAGATGATTTATTATCAATGATAAGGTCGTCAACATAAAGCAAAAATGTAGGTATTACCAAAGACAATGTATTACGTATAACTCAAAAACCGCTAGACGGATCATGATAAAATTAATAGAGGACCATCTCAAAATCATGACCTATCTTTCTAAAAACAACTATCAAAATCGGTTGGCTATTGGCCGAGTAATCGTTTAAAACACACGTATAAATAAAAAAAGTCGAATCAAGAAACTCCACCTTTTATGGTTAAAAATCTTGGTGTGGTATGTACGGTCAGCCGCAAAAAAAGATGTAACTGGATCGAGACCTCGTTTTTTCGGAGTCGGTTGAAAATCAATCACCATCTTAAAAACTAAATTACTTAATAATTTAAAAAAAGTTTCAGCTGTAAAATATAGTTAGTGCTTAAAATGTTAGACGTTTCGGCACGGCATGACTTTAGCGTTATTTGTCTCTACAATGTTAACTCAACAAAATATCTGATAATCTAAAATTACTTTCATTACAAATATTTCAGAAAAGGTTATTAAGTAACACTGGCTGTTACTGAAAATATATTATACTCGTAATGTAAAGGATTTTCTTGCATTATTAATAGAGTAGTTGTAATACTTACTAAATGTAATTATTTAAATCTTTATTGCCGAGGAGTTTTTTTGCCGTTCCTTCTTCTGTTTGGCTAGGTTTGCAAACGGTGGTAATACAATGCAGATAAGTTACGGTCCGTTGTTAAGGAGATTATTTTTGTGTTTGCTCTCCTGACTTGATAGGTTTAAAAACATTAGTAGTTTATGGTAGATAGGGTTCATTTTAATTGCATTTTAAAAATTGTTTGCATTAAATTTCGGATATAGTAGTTTTTATAAATGTAAAAATATCTTCTCACCACAATATGTCAGAATATGTTTGTTTCTTTTAAACACACATTTTCCGAAAATAGAGTAGTTTTTATTTCATTTAAACAAAAATCAAGATTTGTTTTTAACCGAATTTAAAAAAACGAGGAGGTTCTCAATTCGGTATATTTTTGATGTAGGTATGTGCACCGATTTCTCCAAGGTTTATGAGGAATAGCTTTGAATTGGTCCCATAAAAATTTGATTCAGGTCGGCCTATTAGTTTTTATTTTGTGAATTTTTTTTATCTACCTTCACCAACAGACTTAAAAACTAATAAGTAAAAAATAATAAACATTTCATAATAATTATATGCTATTTATTATTTATATCTGCCATTTACTAATTATATTTCATATTTTCATTTCATTTTCATTAAAGTATTATATTTCATATAATTTGTCTCATCAAAATCATTGCAAGCAAATATAAAAAATGTATTGTATTTACTTGTAAGCGTTACATTTCAAAACAATTTGTACTTTTACCTAATGCATAGTTGAAAAGATAAATATCTTTCAAGGTCCACACAACACAACAAATGTTACAGATATAACAATAAAGGAGTCATGACATCGAAACTTAATAATGAAATAGCTTAGAAATGTCAAAGGCTGGTGTCGACCTCGCTCCCTCTCCCAGAACAACGGTACTCGTACGGAGGCGGCCGGTACCAACGGCGGACTTGCAATAAGGTCTCTGGCCTCACCGACTCGATGCGCTCGCGCATTCTTGTTACTCATATAAAAAAAAAACTTAGATGCATCAAGCGTGAATAGTTTTGTAAATATCAAAAACTTTATGATCAAATGTGAAGTGAAATAGTGATTTTGTGTTTGTGTTTAATTGTGTGGATTTTCATAACACGTGGGAACACTGAGGTAAGTTTTTATTTAATTACTAAAATGGGATGCTATTGAGTTTCCCGAAGAATGTATTTGCTTCAAAAGTTTTGGATTTTAGTCTACATTTCCCTGAAATTTTACATTCAGGATTTTTATGTTTAATTTTATCTGTATACTCTGAATATATTTACATATTCATTACTTAATATACCATCGAAATATATTTTTATTAACCTTTACACACGACCGCTTAAAATAGTCTCAAAAAGTAGATGTAGTTTAATGTTGTTTTACGTTAAATGAAAAAGAGGTTTTCGCTTAAAACCCTGTGTATAGAAAATCTGTATTTGTATAATGGAAGTATTTTTATTCATCTGTGCTTCATACCTCAGAGTTTACTTCAAATAAGTACACGTTAGCATAGATAGCCAGATTAGTAGAGTTCTTACATTTTTATGCGAGAGGAAAGCAAACAAGCTCACGGCACTTCTGGTGATAAGAGACATACCTGGCCTTTAGACACCATATGAGTACAATCATCGTTACCCAGTTCTCTAGAGCGGAGGAAAAAAATCTTATATAGGTATAAATTACTAAAAGTATCTTCACGCCCATATCCCCGAAGAGGTAGGCAGAGGTACAACCAAGGCACCCACGACTAGCCGAAGACACTAAGTCCCACAATATGATAGGTGGCAAGCCTATCGCCAACCGGGCACATTTCCAATCCCGACCAACATTTTTTTTTTAATTAGAAAATTGGAAAAATCCAATTTACTTTTTGTTGGCCGACCCGGGATTCGAACCCGGGACCTCATGCAGTCAAGTCCAACACCCGGACCGCTAGACCACAGAGGCGATTACTATGATTATATATGATAAATTACTATGATTTCTGTGTTCACATCTTACGAAAGGCAATTATTTTGACTATATTTTTTGTACGTTTTTAAACGTTTGATGAAACGACTACGACTCTACTACAACGACTACTACGACTTTTTACTATTACTATTTCTACATATTACTCGTAGCATACTGAAAAAAGATCTACACGTCATTATGTAGAAATGTATGTAAAGCCACAGCCATATATCTGTATTATTTGGTCACAACGCTATTTAAATGCGGCATATCTGAATCTAATATTTTTGTAAGCAAGAATTCATGGAATCTGTGAATTATAAAAAATGTAAAAGATCTAAGTTTCTCTTCTCTCATAAGAGCTGCCAGACAAGAGGGTAAATACCTAGTCTATGCTAAATACGAGTAGGACACCCGGACTAAAACTTTTGTGCAAAAGCCTGTGACATACAACTAAATGCTTAAATATATAGATAGATAATAATTAAGCACAGTAAAACTGCAAATCTCGACTCCAACTATTTGAGGACTTAGAATGCCACAGATAGACTCACATAGACGGGTCAAACTAAACATTTTTCCGCCATCACAGACTAGTAAGAGACACGTTTCCGTCATGGATTAAAAAGTACGAGTAATTTACTATTCCATCACTGTAAGTATAGAATGTATTAAAAATACAGATTATACAAATAGTAGAAGAGACCGTGGGAGATCGACCTTCACCGATCTGATAACCAGATGAGACATATATCGAATATAATTTATAAACAAATATGCCTATAATTACTTGCCTATCTGAAAGTGCTCATGGCTATTTTTAATTAAATTAACTTTAATCGATTTTTTTTCATCACTTTAATTTTTTTGATAACCAAATGAATTTTATTTCACTGTTAGTTTTGAACAAACAGAATATGCCTCAGTAGGCTTGCCTACTCATTTTTGTGTATAGCAAACAGATGTGAATAGGTAAGTCAATATAGGTGACTCCATCGTTCTGTTAACTTATGGAAAGTTATATCAAATTTTACATTATTTTATAACAAAATCAGTCAGTAGACTTGCCTGCAAAAAATCGTACTTAAAGCATACATAATTTAATTAAAAATAGTTATGAGCACTTTTAGATAGGCAAGTAATTATAGGCATATTTGTTTATAAATTATATTTGATAAAAATTATGTCTCATCTGGTTATCAGATCGGTGAAGGTAGATCTGCCACAGGCTCTTAGACTAAAAGAACCGTTACATTTTGATCGGTTCATTGATGCGGGAGTTGCCATTAAAGTAGACTTTTTTAGCCTTTGAATTCAAAAAAGTTGTCAGTTTAACCTGTTTTTAATTTCATAAAAAGTTTTTATGTCAGACGAAGAGTTCGTTGTCTTTTAATCATGGTTAAAATTAATTATCTCTATTTATTAGTTGCCTTAGATTATATTCTTTATTTTAAAGTTACTGCTATTTATTTATTTTTTTTCTTCAATGAACTATTATTGTTGAGGTCGCCTTTGTGCTTTAGTAGCTCGATGTTGACGTTGGTTACATTATTCCGGGTTTAACTCCCGGGTCAGGTAACTCCAAAAGTGTTTGTTCAATTTTCTAATAAAACAATATTGCGAGGAATTGGATATTTGGTTTGTTAGCGATTCTTTGCGAATTAGTATCATAGGTTAAACGTCGGTGCTTTGGTTGTACATCTGTCTACCTATGCGGAAATACTGGCGTAAAGATACTGCTAATGTCGAATGTAAAAATCACATGTTTTTAATATTTACGTGTAACAATGTGGTCATTCTGTTACCTTTATTTCATCCACATTAGCTTCAGTGCTCATCATTGTCATGTTTGTTTTTGGAGAATAGGACGACAGTAAGTACACGACCATAAGATAGCGACGCAACACCTAGGTATAATATTAAAAGGCGGCTGTAACTCTTACCGTTTGGAAAGCCGCTTGCTTGCTCGATACCTTTTAACATCTTCACGCCCATATCCATGATATGGTCGGCAGATGTACAAGTTGATTTATTAGAAAATTGGAAAATTCGTTTTCTTTTTGCTGTTTGACCTGGGGCTGAACTCAAGACCTCATGTAGTCAAGTCTAACACCAGACCGCTAGTCCACAGGAGGAGGAGGTCCACTTGATTGACTGTGTATAAAAATGTTACCCAAACCTCTAGTCAAATATTGTCTTTATTCAGATTCGTCGATAGTTTTGGCTAGTTGTGAGTAGATGTTCACTTTTTACGAATCTGCATACTCCTACGGCGATAACGGATATGGTAATATTTATTTATAACTTGCTCACAAACACATACACACATAAAACACACATATGTTAGTGCCGTATAACATCTTTTTAAATTCTCTTTTAATATGAAAGATCGGCGAACAAGCACATGGCTATCTTGAAAGTAAGAGATTACCTCGTCCTGTAGATACCATAGATATTATATGTGCGCCCCTATCCCGATGCCAAGATATCAGGCCTATTGTGGAAGTTGACATCCCAGCCACAGGAAAAATAGGTTGTCTCAATACATAACAAATATTAGCATCATTTTCAAGTGACACTTTACTTTGTTATTGGAAAAGTTACTTGACCAAACTTACTTTTCCAATGTGTTCAACGATTATGTACATTATACACTTACATACGAAATTTCGGTCAAATCGGTCCAACCCTTTAGGAATTAGTTGCAAACACACGTTCCGAAGAGTATTTGCGAGCTTATTAAAATAAAGCAATACAAAAGTTAAACCACATATTTTGCATAGTTGCTATCTTACGTGGGATGCAAAAACCTGAAATCTTTATATAGAACTTGAATGACAAGGCCGAGGCAGCTAGGTTTTATTATTTGTTGCATGTAGTTTCATAACCTAATTTTTAATATGCAATATTTAGTTATTTGTACATAGTAAAATAACAGAAAGTGGTGTTAGTTACAGTATTTATAACTCAAGAACGGCTGAACGGTAGCGTAGAATCGGGTAAAGGACATAGGATGTTTTTTATCCTGTTCGTTTGTGAGTAAACTGGAAAAAAATAATTTAATTTTCCTCATATAAACTGAACAGGCGGAACGAAGTTCGCAGGAACAGCTAGTTTATTTTAAATTCACTGAAATTGTTGTAAGATTAGTTTGTGAGGCTGTTGAACCTTCTTGTAATTAAACGGCTACATAGTGCAACCACCTTTCCCAATTTCTACTGTCATAGCACCAGTGCATACCATTGTCTTTTTTTTTGCATACGGGGCTTATGACCAGCGTATCTACGACCACGAGCACAAAGTCTCGCATTGTGACAGCAGAGATTAGTAATATATATTGTATTTGGACTACTAAGTATATTCGCCTAATCGTCGATAGCGTTGTACCTCTGCTTAACGTTTAGAGGATGCGAGCGTGAAGATACTTGTTAAACTTTTGTAAGCTAGTCTTAGAAAACCAGTTTTAAAGCCAATTTACTGTTAATGACCTAAACGATTTATTAACACATTGATATCGTGTAATTTCTTATTGTTTCTAACTCACATGTTTAGTTTGGGAAAATGTTCAGAAATTCTATTGTTTAATTATTATAGTTTATAAATGGTTTTAAGTGAAAAATACTAACTGATTTTTGTTTATTACTTTTGTTCCCAGACATTTTTGAGTAAGAGGTTAATGGACCGAGCGAGCGAATAATGAGGGTTCAGTGTTGAGAGAGACTTCGTTAGTTTGTATGTTTTTAAGTGTAGTGATAATATATATGATCCGATCTCGTTCAAACTTGTTAGGAGTGTAAGTAACTATCTTCACGACCATATCCCCCGAAGCGTTAGACAGAGGCACAACCAGGGCACCCAAGACTAGCCGAAAACACTAAGTTCCGCAATGGGATAGGTGGCATGCTTATCGTCAACCGGGCACATATCCGATCCCGGGCAACGTTATTTGTTAGAAAATTTAAAATACACATTTTCTAATTTTTTTGTTGTCCGACACAAGAATCGAATCAGGGACCTTAAGAAGTCATGTCCAACGCGGGACTTTTAGACCACAGTGGCGACAAAAAGTTAGTAGTGTAAGCGAGTTTAATGAAATTCGATCAACTTCCCACAGGTTTTGGGCGGTCTGAGCGGAGAGAAAACATTAATATTGTATTTATATCAAATTAAGTTATTTCAATTGCACGTTTCTTTTTATAGCAAAATAAAACGAACAAACACTCGGCTCCCTGAGGGTAAGAGATGACCGTGGCCGATAGCGAAACTTACTTATAGGTGCGTCGCTATCCTGTTACCGAGTTCTTTGGCTTAAGTTGTAAGAGTACCAGCAATCCTAGCCTCCAGACTGGATGATAACACTGTCATTGTGACAGCAGGTAAAGTGGTTTCCTATCCTGGTTAGTTGCTAAACACCACTCTGCCACCAGTGGTCTCGTTGATAATGACTTATTTAACCTCTGCATACCTCTTACGAGCTGCCACGGAGAACGGGAGAGGGAAATATTAAACCGATTTGAATGATTTTAGCACAAACAGTTACTTAGCAAAAATAAAAGTTGGAGAAGTATATAGGATATCTTTTACTTGCATATCTCAACGAAGTCTGACGTATCCCGCCAGATACTGTAGATAGAGAGAGTAACATCAATAAACAGACAAAGCTGCTAGCTAAATATATATTGTTAATTACGTAGCTGCAGTAGATTATGGTGAAACACTTTCAATAGACATTCTTCGTCTTATTAATAAATGTGGTGTAGGGTAGGTGTAAGATTTAGTTGATATTATAGTCTGTATAACATTGTAATAAAGACTATAATACCAGGTTAAACCTTGGACTACTTTACTCCCTGTTTATTAATAAAGCAGTTAATGTAGTTGTATCGATTTAGTCGAAAATAGAACAGTAGAGGTACTTTTGAAATTTGATTTCATGCAAATTGGTTACTGGAATCGGATTTGAGTTCAAGAGAATAGATACAAATCTGATAAAAGTTGATATGTTGATTGAGAAAAATATGAATTTTAGGTAAAGTCGAGAGATTTATGCCGTCAACTTCTTGACTTGTCTTTCATTTCGCGCTTATGGATCTAGTAGTAAAAGTGCTAGAATAATCGACCAAGCAAGTTAAGTCAGACATAGAGGCTGTTTGCGTTACATTTGGCAACCTTCTTTAGGATCTGTAGGGAAGGGAAGCTGCCCTTTTTGCCTTGGTCTCTGAGCCATTAACAATTCGTCAGTTTTGTGTTCCAGAGTACAAAATGATACAAATCTTATGCAATTTCCAATGCATGGAATTGAGATTCAAAGTAACCCTATAGGTCTATGTTTAGCTTGATTGGTTAATACTACCTATTTACATTTTGTGCTATTCCTTTATGTTTTTTTCTATATTTATCCAATGAATTATATAAAAATGGGGTTACCTGGAAGAGATCGCTGAGTTGGCGATAAGGTCGCTTTTGTGTATCTCATAGGTTACGTTTTTTTTTATGTAAGAATTATTGTATCGTATTGTATTTAATGTAACATCAATTTATACGCAATATTGGTCCGGGCAGGAAGGAATAAACATTTGATCATTAGCTCTTAAATGATAAAGGTTTGTTTGCATGTGTGTGGAGATGAAACAACCTCATTGTGCGTTTGTTGTCACTTATTTAGAGAGTGCTGTACTGACTAACTAGTAAACAGGAGATTATTATCATCAAGAGATCCGACTTCGTGTTCGCGTCTTATAACAAATGGGGCGTAACCAGAATCAGAAAGTTTCGAAATAATAAGCCTAGTTGAAAAGTATATCTGGTGTTATTCAACGGCATTCCTACACGCCACGAAAGATAGGCTAACTAGGTTCAGCTGTTACAATGAGCTTAAGTAATAGACAATAAAAATTGTATGTCAATGATTATTGGACACATTAAACATATCCAGATACATTAGCACGTAATGTTTGTACAAAATACACGAGCTGGATCAAATAGCAATATGCGCAATGAAAATGTAATAGCTGTTGCTTAATAGCAGCCAGTTTAAATGGCCTACTAATACGGAAACAATTCGCTACAAGTAGTTTGGCAAACGTAACAGTGAGGGTTTGAAGAATAGAAGGGCCACAAGACGACACAAATTACACAGGAGTGGTACTTATATTACAGCCATATATATGGTACATTAATATGTTATTTTTTTTCTTTTTTTATGATATTGGAAGGCAAATAAGCAGACGGATTTCCTAATGGTAAGAAATTCACGCCGCCTAGAGACACCAAAGGTGGAAATGATGCGTTGCCGACCTAAGGCCGGGATGTTAGGCCTCGAGCCAACGTAAGCCAGGCTATAATATACAGACTTATTGGAAATGTGTCCCGATCCCGTTAAGGGGGTGTAGATGAGGTCACTAGCTAAATAATTACCCATGAGTATGCGGGAAAAAGTGAACCAATCACGAGTTATATTTTTTTCTTTTTTTTTAAAAAAAATAGGGTAATACAACTTTCATAACAAGATTTAAAAAAAAACTACAGCGTATTTTAGTATAAATATTTATTATCCAGTTACAGCTTACTCTAGTACATTATAAAACACAATAAAATAAATAAAAACATTCATAGTTTTGAAATAAGAGATAGAAAACTCTACATTTTTTATGATTTTTACAATGTTGTTTGGAATAAAGAGTATTTTTTTTTCAAAAAATCACCAATGTACTTGGACGGCAGAACATTTTAAAACATCTACACATTATTAGCTATCCATCAAGATACAACATTTACACAAAAAGTTACATAATATTTTTAATAAAGATTAATAACAGACTACTTGAAGACTTATAAAGTGCATTACAAAGTTTGAAGCCTTTTATCTTAATGAATTTTGCACTAATACAATATGTCGCCGCTTTTGTTAAGTAAACATAAAAACAGATAAAAAAGGCAATAATCTAATTTTCGAGACCTTTTAATTTATGACTCTTAGCTTTTCACCAGTCCCTTTTGTCCATTCATTGCTAAGCCTACTGTCTTTTGTCGCATTATAAGTTATCTTGTTTAAGAAACATACCGACATTTTTTTAGTACTTGCACCTGGTCTCTGTATTACCTTAAATTATTTTGACAATAGGATAGCTATTATGATAAATTGTAGCACATTGGTTAGCCAATAATATGCAGATGTTTCTAAGATGTTCTGCCATCCAAGTACATTGGTTATTTTTTGAAGAAATTGACACTTTATTCCTAACAGCATTGTAAAAATCATAAAAATGTAGAGCTTTTTATTTCTTATTTCAAATCCATTAACGTTTTCAATTATTTTACTGTGGTTTATTATTTCTCTTGTACATTAGGAATAGAGGATCTAACTTTGAAAATGAGCTGTAAATCAATTTAAGGCAACGCTAGATCTAGTGTTCTAATTAATTTACAGCTATATATACAGTTTGCACTGATTAAAATGAAAATTTCTAATTCAAGGTTCATCTCCTGTTTATGTTTATTAATCTTTATTACAATTATTATGTAACTTTTTGTGTGAATGTTGTATCTTGATGGATAGCTAATAATGTGTAGATGTTTTTAAAATAATCTGCCGTCCAAGTACATTGGTGATTTTTTGAAAAAAATTACACTTTATTCCAAACAACATTGTAAAAATCATAAAAATGTAGAGTTTTCTATCTCTTATTTCAAAACTATGAATATTTTTATTTATTTTATTGTGTTTTATAATGTACTGGAGTAAGCTGTAACTGGATAATAACTAATTATACTAAAATACGCCGTAGTTTTTTTTAAATCTTGTTTTAAAAGTTGTATTACCCTATTTTTTTTTTTAAAAAAGGAAAAAAAATATAACTCGTGATTGGTTCACTTTTTCCCCGCATACTCATGGGTAATTAGTTAGCTAGTGACCTCATCTACACCCCCTTAACGGGATCGGGACACATTTCCAATAAGCCTGTATATCTACCCAATTTAGTCAAAGTTATAAATGACATAGATTTAATCACAATAATAAGCAACTTTACATTCTGTTTAAAAAAGTATCGGGAATGGACTATTATTTTTTTTTGTTGTTAGATTAGCACAACTGTTTTCCACTTTGGAACGGAGTTTGAGTTGCTTTGTTGAAGTGAAAACTTCTTTAGCGGCATTGCGCACTTTTTTTGGAATAGGTAAAAACTTCTAAACTCGCGTCAGGACATGTGACCTAAACATAAGTTTGTAAGACGAAAATTCACAAGATGGCGTAGGGTGCTTGCGCGAATAAGACGGCGCAGAGCGCTTGCGCGAATGTTCGTGTACGATAGCGCAATAAATGAATATTGTATTCTACCACATAAATTATAGTACTTTCATACTGATTATTAAAGCAATTCGTACAAAATTATTCCCAAACCATTCCCAATATCAAAAATGCACAACGTTAATATTCAAGTTTTCACTTCTGCCGGCACTCCCGGAGAGCAACCCGTTTGTCTTTCTAAACTATATCGTCTGCCTTTCTTGATTCTATGGTCTAACAGTTCGGTGACAGACTTGACTTACAAGTCGATCTTGTACAAAAATCAGTACAAAAAATGTAGTAATAATATTTTAAAGACACCTTAAATATACAGAGCATAAGTTATAAATCTTCTTCCAAACTTTAATAATTTAAATTTAGAAAGTGCCAATTTCTACAGTAAGCATTTCTAAATATTTTAAATAGGTACAGAATTCAATAGCATATTCGTAACACATACATATTTAAAAATTAAATCTAAATTCAACTATTGGGCAACTGGTGGCATTTTCAAAAGTAGAGAAGTTTGTATGATCTTCATGTGCAAAAATTAAAATTATACATTATTTTGTTGATTATGTTTTTTTCATGATATTGGCAGGCAAACAAGCACACGGATTTCCTGATGGTAAGAAATTCACGCTGCCTAGAGACACCAAAGATGGTAATGGTTCGTTGCCAACCTGAGGCCGGGATGTTAGGCCTCGAACAAAGGTAAGTTTACCGGCTACCATACCTTCCAAACCGGAACACGTCATAACGTTATGGCGGCAGGATATGTAACAAAATATTCAAAGTTATTTAAAAATTTGCATTTTCGCAAAAAATATACTTTAGCAAAGAAATTAGAAATTCTGGAGACAAACAGAAAACTACGTTGAAAGTTATTGAAAGATAATCTGGCAAATGTTCTATATTACATGATTAATACGAAAAATTCATTGGTTATCACCGACGCCGACATAGCTAAAGAGTTTAAATATTAATTTTGAAACCACTGAGCAGATTTCATCTTCCTTTGTAACAGTTGGAAAACTTAAAAAAAAATATAAAATTTTGACAAATGTTCTTTTAAGTTGGGCTATGTCAATTCTAATGAAATAAGAAAGCTAAAAGTTAAAACATTAAAGTTTAAAGTTAGTGAAGTTATCTGAGGTATACCCGTAAAAATTATTAATTCAACAACAAGCGATATATATGTCTTCTTACCTAAGTGACATTTTTAATATTTGTATTGACTATAAAACCTATCCGGAAATTATGAAAATAGGGAAGTTATTTCTCTTTTATAAATAACTTCAAAGGGTGCAATGTTCGAACTCCTATATTTTTTATTGTATGATAATTGATTTCATTATTTTTATTATTTACATACATACATACATATCTTCACGCTAAGTTCCTTACGGGGTAGGCAGAGTATCGAGTGCCAGACCTCACGATCCTGACAAATCTTCCTTCACATTCATTACTCTTTTCGTACAAACCTGCCGGTTTCGGAGACTTCACATCACCCTCGGATAGTATTCAAGTGATCTGATCGTGGAATATCAACCTTTGTCTCCCCAGGTACCTATATCTATCCACATTCGCATTGTATATCTGCTTTGTCAATCTTTCATCTGTTATTCTTTCCACATTACCGAACCAGCGGAACATGCCCTTTCGCATTTTAACACCAACACTTTTTTTCAATCCCACTCTTTCTCGTATCTCACTGTTACGAATGCGGTCAGCGAGCGTTACACCACAGATTTTCCGTAGCGCTCTTATTTCAATCACATTTATCCTACTTTCATGCTTTTTCTGACATACCAACTCTCACTTCCATACAATAACGTTGGGATAAGCACAGAATTATGCAAAGCGAGTCTAGATTTTTAACTCAAAACCTCGCTTTGAATTGAAAGCTTCCTTAGCTTTATTTGAAAGGACGTACTTCCAAGGTCTGCATGCAAGTCTGGATCTGATAATGGGATCCCCAAGAAAACGAGAAAAATACTCGATTTTTGTTTACTTAAATGATGTATTTATAGAAAATAAAGTCGGTTTTTTTGCAGTTTTACGCTTAACGTGATAAAAAATAAACCACGTATTATAGGTCTGACGATAATTATAGGCGATAAAAGAGCAAGAGAAGAAAAGGTGAAAATTCTTACTTTTTGCATATATATATAAAAAATATATGTTCAAAGCCGAGTGATGTTTTAGTTAATTTTAGTACAGCTTTAGTTAAGTGTAGCTGGTTTTGAAATTTCTTTAAATTATTAACATAGCCTTAACAATAAAATTACATCCCGCGATAATTGAACGCGTACTCAAATCCGCCCGCCCTACATCTGCCGATAAAATTTCGGATGAACAGCTTTAATGAGGATACTTTTGTTACTGATAAACATAATATAGGGCTTCAATTTGCATACATTAAACCCAAAGCACATTTTCATGGGTATTTCAAAGGCTCATAGATTTTTTATGTTATTAATTTAAAATAAGTTCAGATTAATAGCGATGACGTTCAGCAGCCATTAAAGAGTTATTACATGGACTATAGTGTAAACTTAAGATTTGGAATACTTTTTCACACAAACAATTACATTGGCCTGGATATGATGCTCGATAAACGATAGGCTTACTTACGATTAACTTATGGTTAATATTAACAACCTACCTAGGATAAGAGATCGTGACATCCTAAACCAGTTGCGCCAGGTAACCTTTTTTATATGACATTGAAAGGCAAGCAAGCAGACAGATTTTCTGATTTTAAGAAATTCACACCACCTAGTGACACACTAAAGGTGGTAATGGTGCGTTGCTGACCTGTGGCTGGGATGTTAGGACTCTAGCAAAAGTAAGTTTACCGGCTACCTCATCCTCTGATTAGGAACACATCAACGGCACGTACTGAAGTTATGGCAGCAAGAATAGGTAAGACGGTGGTACTAATCCGGACGAGTCGCAGCGAAACTCTACCATCTAGTAAGTTGTCATGGTGTTAGTGTCAATAACCCTATGCTCGCCTTTTACGAGCTGCCTGGCAGAAAAGCAGATGGTCTATTCTGCAAAGGACCCGGACTAACACAAGGGAAGACCCGCTGTTTTATTTTTTCAATAATTAACAGATGTAATTTAGCAACAAAACTTTAGAAGGCCTATCTTTATCTTTAGAAAGCTTAATAATATTTGCCGTTAGTGTCTTTGGCTAGTCGTGGATAATCTAGTTGTACCTCTGCCTACATGTTCGGGGACACGGGCGTGAATATACATCGTTTTGCTTTTATAATAGCCACAGACGTTACGAAGTTTAGAATGTGTACTTAAACCTCACTTTCTCCAATTATCTACAATAAGAACATGAGCCCTGACGAATTAATCGAACTGTGAATGTTCGGACATTTCGTTAACTGTTTCGTGAGAAATGTCTATTTTTCTGTTTATTTTATAACTCTGTTACGCTTAACAACTTATGTAATACAATGGATATTAAATACGGAGAATACGTGCAGCAAAACAGAGTACATGTTTTGAAGTCTTGTTTATTTGTCGATTAACCGGTCTCTTATTTGTTCTTATGTTTTCGGGTCGCATATCACCGAAATACGACTGGGATATTTTTTATCATAATTTAGTATTACAGTTGCAAATTTGTATTTTGCATAAAATATGAACACTTATTACGCAACAGTTAATTTAAGACTATCTTGACACGCACGAATTGAATTTATATTACAACTACTTACTGTCGAGTGGACACCGAAGAATAACTGTTCTCATTTCTGATGCTATCACTGCGTTAGGTACAATTCGGATAATTTAACAGACCCCAGAAAGAAGGAGCTACTTATGTCGACTACATTTTTTACATGTTCGTTACGTGGTTACATATCATCACGTCCAGTCTTTTATCGGATGGTCAGAGTATCAGTCTTGCATCTGTTTTTTTTTAATCAGGCGTTTCTTTGCGGAAATCCATTATATCAGATGTAAAATAAGCATTTATTTCGCTAATTCCGCGTATAATAAAGACTTATTTT
>NJDC01000519.1:88521-117675 GCA_002245475.1 Calephelis virginiensis | reverse complement strand
TGGATATAATATTAACTGAAGTATCTACATACTATATCCCCCAAGACATAGGCAGAGATACAACCAAGGCTTTTCGTTCGTAATACCTGATACTCAGAACAACTATTTCACTACAACTAAAATATTTTCTTGATTAGCTTTTGGATTATTTCACTAAAAACTTACTTCTTTAAGCAATTAAATCTGATGCTTTCTATCGCCTTATGCCTAAACATTTGATAAATACGTATGTATGAAAGCTTCTTAGTGTAATTACGAAATAAGCAGTATAATATTGACTTTTGACTGTTTAATCACAATATTACTACAAAACTACAAAAAGGTACAATATTCACACATGTGTCCCTAAAGTGGTAGGCAAAGGATATCACTCAGTTCGCAAGTCACTTTAGGGTGAAGTCAAACGAGCGTAGTTTTATGACTTGGTAAGTCGCGTAATTTCGGTCACTTTTTGGCCATTGGTCATTAATTGCGAGTCGGCAAACAACTCGTGTTGCATCGTCGTGTGGTACAAACTGCGTGTTTGTATGAAACATAATGCAGCAGAAATTACGCGACTCACAACTCATAAAATTACGCTCGTCTGTCTTCACCCTTACTTTGAAATCAGTAACAAAAAAGACAGTTAAAAAAAAGTATCTTCACGCCCATATCCCCGAAGTGGTAGGTAGAGGCACAACCAGGGCACCCACGACTAGCCGAAGATACTAAGTCCCACAATAGGTGGCAAGCCTATCGCCAACCGGGCACATATTCTATCCCGAGCAACATTTTTTTATTAGTAAATTTGAAAAAACCCAATTTTCTTTTCGTTGCCCGACCCAGGATTCCAACCTGGGACCTCATTCAAGTCCAACAACTGAACCGCTAGACCACAGAGGCGATTTCTTTGTATCAAAAATATTTTTCCTGTCTTTCATAATAAAGTTAACTATATTTATGTCTAATTTGCGGTTTGTTAGGTCACAACGTGAAGTACTCTTAATGCATATTAGTTATACCGAACAAAAATGTTTTTATAAATGTACTTCATGATCCTGAGGTGGTCCTGGTTTAATTATATCATGACCCGACTTGTCCTTTGAGTCATACTTAATTAATAAATAAATATTCCTGAACAAGTTACACAAATTGAATCTAAGCCCAAAATAAGCAAATTATATGCTTTTGTTATGGATGTTAATCAACGATACAAAGACATAGAGATACATAAATGGATACCAGAACAAATTTGAGAAACATCTAGACCTGGAAATGCAGACATCTAAATGTACGTCACACAAATGTCGCGGTAGGTCAGTGAAGCTATGTGTGTGCCAAATTTTATGAAAATCGGTTCAGCAGATTTTGGCATGAAGGAGTAACAAACAAATGAAAATATATACTTTCACATTTATAATATTAATAGGGTAGGATACACCAAATTCTAAAGCATTACTAGCATCTTGATAAACTTAATAAAGGATGGTCCCTCTGGAACAGTTAGTTTTCTTTTTTTCTATTTTTATTATTATTATCTATTACAATCTATCTTAAAAAAGTCGACGTGGTAAAGAAATTATTTATTGGATTCGGGTTTTTGTAGTTTTACTGAGCTTTAATTATAACTAAAGTAACATGATTAGATTTTTTTCTTATTAGTACTTCGTTTTCGTTTATTTTAAAGTAAATAAAAACGCGAGAGAAGCCGAAGGTAAAAACTTAGTACCTTAGACGAGAGGTTTATTAAATAAATTACCCTCATTTCTCCATAATTGAAGACACTGTAGAGTGTAGGATAATATGGTTAAACCATATTGGTAAAGATTTATTAAATCGTGCTTGATGTCTTTAGAGAGTTAGCGTCAGAGGAAGTGGCGCTAATCCTCCTAGCGACTTCCTGTTTAAGGCTCACCCATAACGGAAGTTGATTAGCTTTGCTCATCAATGACATTATCCGTCTTATTATTATTAACCACTTACTCCAAATACTATCCGGTCTTCTAAGTAACTAAGTATTGACTTCAGTTTGAAATCATTATTAAGTAACAAAGTTGGTGTAAGCGTAATACGAGTATAACACACCTTACGAGTTATTAACGTATACATTATGACAACACAAAATATATATTCATCTTAATTGGTGGATATGTTTAAAAGTAATAGAGCACTTACTTAGAATTGGCTTCAATCTTACAGATAAAAGACGTGAAAAGAAGAAAAAAACAAAAAATTAATTGGTTTAGTGACATTTGTAATTGTTAACATGATAAACTATAAAACTGAAACATTTTAAGACACAAGTAAAATCTGAGATTTTCTACGTTTTGTGTAAGTTATTTAATACAAAGATTTGTTTAAAAAATAAAAAAGTTGGTTATAAAATTAACATTGGCTTTCACAAATAACATATAACTGAAAATACAAGCTATCATAGGGAAAATAATAAGTAAAACAAAATTACTTTAGGGTAAAAAACAGGCCTAAGATAAAGAAAACAAGAAAGAAACGAAAGGAAGAAAGAAATAAAATAAACTTTTTATGCTATTTAAAATAATTTACTAATTTATTTTATCTCAGACAGCAATTTCCTAATTTGGGAAAATGGAAGAAATGCCATGATGGAAGAGGCAGTATGGCAATAGGTCTTAGCTTGTCTCAAGAGGAAAAAAATGTATAAAAAAGTATTTACTTCCAATTTATTTTTGATTATAATATACGCTACTTTTTTCTTGCAGCTTTTATATCGCTTTTATGGTCTAGCGGTCCGATGTTGGATTTGACTTCATGAAATCTACTTCTGCTCGAGGTCTAACATCCCGGCCTAATGTTGGCAACGCACCATTTCCTACTTTGGTGTCTCTAGGCAGCGTGACTTTCTTACCATCAGGAAATCCGTTTGCTTGTTTGCCTTCCAATATCAAAAAAAATATGAGGTCTCGGGTTCGATCTTCGGGTCCGGCAATAAAAAGAAAATGTAGTTTTAATTTTTTAATGAAAACAACGTTGCCTGGGGTGTTTTAAACCCTCATAGATTTGGTTTCCGATGTACCAGATAGCTCATATTTTCGGTCGGTACAGTTAGGCTGTGTATATTCAGAATCTTGGCTTTTACATGAGAACTGATATCTTTTCACCGGGCAAACCTTATGTGGTCGTCTTGGCAACCTTTTGAAATGTTTTGGTAAATATATTTTAGGTTCTAATAACAACAACACAAACGAAATTTATCTGCTGTGGTTTCAAATTAATTTAGTTAGGTAAAAAAATAAAATTGGGTTTTTCCAATTTCCTAATAAAAAAAATGTTTCTCGGGATAGGATATGTGCCCGGTTGGCGATAGACTTGCCACCTATCACATTGTGGGACTTAGTATGTTCGACTAGTCGTGGGTGCCCTGGTTGTGCCTCTGCCTACCTATTCCGGGATATGGGCGTGAAGATGCTTTTTTTTTATTTAGTTAGTTGAGGAATATATATTTACAGTATTTTGCACACATTATATTAAAAGTCGGATATAAATGTTATTTCGGTATTTGTTATGTTTCCAAAAGCAAATTTGCAATTAGCTCTTCGTTGGCGACACGTATTATGCTACTAGAGTGCAGCGGATCGATTTCAATTCTCGATGAGAGTAGGCTTTATAATAAGCAATATTCAGGTGGCAAGCCAATCGCCAACCGGGCCGATGTACGATCCCGGACAACGTTTTTTTTTATTAGAAAATTGAAATAATTTCTAAGTACTTCAAATATATTGTATTTTATACAAATGAAGTAGAACACGTGTCACAGGAACTTTTGTGGAGTCAATGTGAAATAAATATATTCTAATTCACTCCGAATACGTAAAGGCTTATTTCAATTTTTGGTGAGAAGAACGCTTTTTAGGGTTTATGAAACATTTTTTTGAAAAAGTAACACTTTTGTGATCTTGAATTAATATTATCTTTTAAATAAATAATATCAGTTAACTACTTTTATATACATCCAAAGACATTACTAAACAACTTTATCTCTAATCCGGACATTTATTGACTAGTGAAGCAACGCTAAGACACACAGTAGTAAAATTATAATTCAAAAGTCTGTCTGTTTTTCTGTTACGCTTCCATAACTAACCTGCTGATGCTACTGATTTTGATGAAATTTGGAATGCCTAAAATTAAAGACTCTCTATGGGCTACTTTTTTGTCAAAAATTAAAATTAAAACTAAAAGATTATGTGGAACACAATGACGATGAAAGTTTAATGAAAATCTATAATACACTAATGAAGTCGCAAATAAACAGCTAGAAGTAATATTTTTTATTAAAAATATTACATGAGACTAATCCTTAAATAGAGCAATTTTCTCCAAATTGCGGCGCTTTGAAAAGCAACCAGTTTGTGATTCAGAAAGAATTTCTTAGATGTTTATAAATCGGTCTGGAGATAACGTTTCTTTATTGCGTCCAAGATTTCTATTACTCATCTTTCTTTGTCAAACCAACAACATTTATTTGAAAATGTTTTTCAAAAATAAATCCTTAATAGGTTAAACTTTCCGTACTTTAAAAAATATAACTTTCCGTAAGCAACTAATATGAGACTAAATAGAAAAAACAACCGTTTTATTATATTTGACATTCAAGATAATAAATGCTTTCTTTGAGAATGGTTATAAAACATACATGTGGATGGCTGAAGGTATCCGAGGTGACTTCACCCGTATTCATAAACAACGCTATGAGGTAGTATGTAAAAGTATGGGGAAATTTTAAACTTAATGTGGTTCACAGAACACATCTGCTTACCAAATTTCAACAGTATAGGTCTTATAGTTTCTAAAAAAAGTGAGTGTGACATACGGACAGATAGACATGACAAAACTATGATTGTTCCATTTTTAAGCCTTTGGCTTTGAAACCCTTAAAACATACTGTCGAATTGATATAATATTTTCTATGGAGTTGGTCAAAAGTAACCCTATTTTCACCTCGTAAGAAATACTTGACAATCCTTTAAGGCAGATCCGGATCAACTTTACCATCAAACACTGTATTTTTTTATTTATATCATTAAAAATGTATTTTGAATGTCGAATTGCAACAACATAGTACAAGAATACAGGGCCGAATAGTTAAATTTATTTAAATAAAAATGAACCCCCATTTTGCGTGGTCAACGCCTAATGCTTGAACGGATATAACAATTTTGCTAATTCTTTTATTATTGTTTATTCTCAGGAAAAGGATCACATAAACAGAAAAGCCGTAACACATGCAGGGAAAGTGGGAAAGACGCACTTTACTTTTGTCCATACAAACTGTTAGAAGCTGTTAATGCCAAGCGATACGAAATTCTCCAGAACAGCTAGTTCATCACTACATAGTATAAAACAATACTGCTTACTCTGCCCCTGCGTCCCTTTGTA
This sequence comes from Calephelis virginiensis, assembly GCA_002245475.1. Taxonomy (NCBI): domain Eukaryota; kingdom Metazoa; phylum Arthropoda; class Insecta; order Lepidoptera; family Riodinidae; genus Calephelis; species Calephelis virginiensis. The sequence continues at coordinate 112,281 of NJDC01000519.1, read as the reverse complement.
TGCTTAAATCTTTAAAGCTACGCAAAGGATTTTGAAGCGGTTTTTTTAAATAGATAAAGTGATTGAAGAGGAAGGTTTATATGTATATTTCGTTAACCGTGCGAAGCCGGAACGGGCCGCTAGTTTATAATAAGGCATACGCGCTTATTGGCTATCTTATCTCTGGCTATGCCAGACCTTAAATGTAGCAAATATTAGAAATATAAAAAAGGTGCCCAAAGATATTGAAGGATTTAGAAAAATCATAGCTCCGGATTAAATGAAGAATTTTATCCCTTCTTGTGTCTTCTGTAAAACATTTTCTTGTTACGAATCAATGACCTCTTACTAGCCGATTGAATGCTCGAAATTCATATTGAATTATCCTCGTTTACTTTCTAACTTCTATTTTACCTTTCGGCTAATGGTAAGAAAGTACAATTTCACTTAAATTTAAATTCGATCACTTTAAAACACAATTACTTGAAGACTGATTACACATTTAAATAATTATCATTTCCGTCTTCAAATTCGCATTTAGTTTGACAAAAGAAATGCTTTTTTTGAGAACGCTTAAACATAAAACTTACTCGTTAATATAAAGCTTTATATTCTTACTAAAACAATGCTGCCTTTGACTTTGCTTCATAGTAGTTGTTTAGTTCTTGAATGGGAATTTATTGAGTGTATCTCAATAAATTTCAATTTTAGTTACAAATAGTTTGACCTCCTCGACAGTCGAGGGGTTAGCTTACATACCTAACTCCACCGACCAAACACTAGACTCGGGTACCAATTCATTCAGGGGCAGGCATTTGTGTTATGAGCATTGTCTGTATTTTTGGGTATATTGTCATTACTGTATATTCGTAAGTATTTTCTTTCAAAGTTATCGCTGAGTAACCCATAACATTTGAATATAATTTGCTTACTTTAAAAAATAAAAAAATTGATCTAAATCGACAATAATATTCGGTGTTTAAAAAAATATCCGTCTAATTACAAGAAAATTTAAACACTCGTTAAACACATATTCTACTAAACACTGTTTGAAATTGGATTCTCAACAATAAGATGCAGCTACGTCATCCACGTATAGAATGTTGTTTATTTTATGTCATTTTAAACAGTGTACAGCTAAACAAGCGTCTATTTTTTGTGGATAGTAAGAAATACTTAGTTTAAAAACATCTTCAAATAAAGCAAAAAAATATTTGACATTTTATGTAGTGAAAGAGTAACAAGGATAATAACTTAACAGAACTATTTTAACATTTTCAACTGACGAAAAAAAGGGAGAAAGCTATTACATTTATTTTTTCATTATTTATTTAATTAATACGCAAGCTTAGGCATACGTTTATGTTATTATACATATATTCCTCTTGAATTACTCTATTTATTATAAAAGACAACAACAAAATCCTTTGCTTAGTTTTTAAGATCTAAGTATACATAAGGACAGATAGCGGAAAGCGATTTTATGCTAATGACTAAGAATACATTTTTACAGAGAAGTTCAATTTGACATTTTTAGCGATAAGTTGTAAATGTAACGTACTCATACCTCGTAGTTGCACTTATACAAAATCCAAAACAAAAAATAAATAAAAGGAAAATGCAACAGAACCATGAAGATTCAGCTGATGAACAACAAAAAATAAAAAAAAAAACAAAAATGTGTTTGTCGTAAACTAAAAAAAAGAGAATTTTCCTATAGTTCTAAAAACTCAACTGTTGGAATTGACAAGAAGCTAGATATTTTGTAGTAAGCGTCAGAATATTGTTGACTACCACCATATCACAAACAAATACGATGCTTGTTTTGCGAATAAATTAATCCTTGTAAATAAATAGGAAACTAATTAAGGTCAAATTTTTACCTCAACGTTTCTCGTTTGATTTTATGTTAACTAATTAAACTGATTTTAAACATTCTAAAAAAATATGAATAGTCGCCTCTGTGGTCTAGCGGTCCGGGTGTTGGACTTGACTGCAAGAGGTCCTGGGTTCGAATCCCGGGTCGGCCAACATAAAGAAAATTGGATTTTTCCAATTTTCTAAGTAAATAAAAATGTTGGTCGGGATTGGAAATGTGCCCGGTTGGCGATAGGCTTGCCACCTATCACAGGTGCCTTGGTTGTACCTCTGCCTACCTCTTCGGGGATATGGGCGTGAAGATACTTTTTTTTTAAATATGAGTTGATGCGTTGGTCTGCAAGTCCTGTCAGAATGTAACCGTAGTAATAAAGGAACGAGAATCCCAAAACTTTTACGGAAAAATATCCGTGATGAGGATTTAATTTCATTTTTCTTTTGAACGACATTAAATAAGTAAGAAATTTGCAAATTGAAATTTGTTTTTAAAGTTATCAATTCTCATTTCTATAATAGTAAATAAACAACAAGTTGGAAAAGCAAAAAACAGTTTTATTTTAACTAAATTGCAAAAAAGGGGAGATTATGCGAACGATTCCTAAAATCTTATCTTTGAACCGATTCTATTTTATTATTTGATTGAGCGTAATTTCGAGGTGGTCCTATTGCCAAGAAGTCATATAATGATGAAATTCTAGGAAAATAACAAAAAGTATTTCGTTTTTATGTACTTTATTTATTATTATTATTATTTATTGAAATCGAAGTAGGTTCTTGCAGTTGCACGATTAGCCGAAGGTAGTAAGTCCCACAATGTGATAGGTGGCAAGCCTATCGAAAACCAGACATATATCCAATCCCGGGCAACGTTATTTTTTAATAGAAAATTGAAAATATATATTTTCTATTCTGATGCCCGACCCGGGAATCGAATTCAGGACCCCAAGAAGTCAAGTTCGACGCCGGACCGCTAGACCACAGAGGCGATAATATACTTTTATAAATAATTTCTTAACCTATTATAATAAATATTAAAAAAAACAACAGATGACAAATGTACAAAAAATGTTAAAATAGCTAATAAAAACAATTTTTAAAACATTTTATTTGGATTTAAGTATGGATTTCCGCAAAGTAACGCCTTCTTCTATCAATTTTTTTATAATTAAAAATGTATAATCAATCATCCCTTGTTATCGCAACTTTTTGGTTGTTTTTTTTTATTTATCTATTAGTTAGTTTGCCCCTTTCTGGGGCCGGACTGGCTAGGACCTTTAAGACAAGCTGCCATGTCTTTATTAATTAATTCTTATTAACAGTCATTAGCCACTATGTACAAAGTCATTTCAAGGTCTTGAGTAAAGTGGTGGTCACTTTATCAAACTCATTTTGTGAGATTTGGCGGAAACGAGAAAATACACAGTACCTATACTAATTTCTTCATAATTATTTCATCTGTGGACTTGAACTGAACAAAACTGAACTAATAACCACCTAAATTAACCAATTTTACTCATAATTAACACGAAGTTCATTAATCACGAAAAAAATACGTCCATCTTCTTTCACGATGGCGCTAAAAAGCTCTTGTTTTTTAATTAAAATGATTTACTTTTGGAAGTAAATTCTATAAAAATAAAAAATAAAGTAGGTATTCAATTAAATATACACAACCTATGGGCGCCGAATACGTTAATATCACTTGTGTACGTCGTCTTGCTAATGATTTCCGTGAGCCAATAGTTTAAAATCCACGCGAAGCGAAACAACTGAAAATATCATAAAGGAAATATATACGGAAAAGGCTGAGGCGTTTTTAACATATCTACGAGTAGTGTGGCGTCCTACATTCAAACTGGCAATAGTCGTCATTAAGTCAGAAAGCCCTCATTTAGGTTCGTGGCGCGTAAACAGTAGCGGAAGGAAAGCGGTCTAAAAGCCTCTGGGTACTGGTATACGGTTGCAGCTTGCAAATTAGCCACGCTCTGCAAGCTGAACACGTGAGGACGAACTAAAAGATTACTTTTGCACATCCAAAATGCTTTACTTTTATGTTTTAATACTAATCTATTTGAGCTATCTGTTATAGATAACGAATCTATTTTTACTTTAAAACGATTTCAAAAAGGAAGATTACGTTCGTTTGTATGTTTTTTTTATTTATTACGCGATTACTCCGCCAATTATGAATCGATTTTGATTATTTTCTTTTGGTAAGTTGGATAACATACACAGATGTTTTTTCTGAAGATGGCTGTCTGATTAAGATTTTATATGGTTATTCTGACCAAAATCTAATAAGTAAGTTTTTTGGCTTAAACTTAATAATGAACATTTTTTTGAATTGAAACTTCTTAATCGACACACGAGATGAATTCCCTATTATATTTCTCTGTTGAGTTCATTTACCTCTAGTTACGCTCCCTAAAAACACCACTGTATGTTATCGCCGAAATTGATACTGCGTTCTTCGAAATTTTTGTTTCGCCGTCCGATAATCTTTAGGCCTGTAGCCTTACTGTCAGGTAACTTAAAGATCTCTCAAAATTTAACATACACATTTTCTCCTTTTTGTTTCCCAACCCGCGGATCAAAACCGGAATCTCAAGAAGTCAAGTCTAACGCCGGACCACCTACCACTAAGAAATACTAATAGTTTTCGAGTTCTACTGCATTTATGCGTTAATAAGTATAAAAAACAAGTCGGATCATAATAAAACTAATATGGGACAACCTCGGAATCATGGCATATCTTTCTATCAAGAATAATCTGATTCAATGGGACATTAACTGAGTAATCCCCCAACAAACATAAAAAAATTAAGAAAAACAAACATTCGAATTCAGAACCCCCTCCTTTTTAAGAGTCGGTCGAAAACGGGTCAGAAAGGAAGTAAATTTGCGAAAAATATATTTTAAAGTAAAGATTATAAAACAAAATACATTTAATGACAAAACGGAAAAGTAAAAAGTCGTGTAACATTTAGTGCTTCCGCTGAAAAATATGGTTAATTCTTTTCAGTGTGCCAGTGCATTTCCTTACTAATTAACTTATCGCTAAATAGTTTTTCTTTTTATTCCATCCATTTAGTAGAGTTTTTCTCATTTCCTGAAACTAGCTACGTGCTTTTTTCAGTAAAACAAATAGAACCTAATGTTAAACTAACTGTTGTTCGCAGCTTCTCCTGCGTTTTTTTATAAATTAGGGACCTGCTTTGTCAGAAATTGCGTGGAATTATTAAATTTAACTACACATTAGCAATGTTATTGATAAAAATAGAGTAAATTCTATTCTATGTTTTTGTTAATTGCATGTGTCATCTAGATCTAGTTTTTAAGTGTTTTTTTCTATACTAATATTATAAAGAGGAAATGTTTGATTTTTTGTTTGTCTGAAGCGAAAAGGCTCCGAAACTACTTAACCGATTTCAAAAATTCTTTCACCTTTAGAATGCTACATTATTCATGAGTGACATAGGCTTTATTTTATCATAATCGATGCAGTAGAAGTCACGTTACGCAGGCAAAGCTGCGTGAAGCTGCTAGTATAGTAATAACTTGAAAATTTAGAAGAATATTTATGTGTCAAAAAAGTAAGTATTGGTCGAAACAAAGTCGTTTTTTATTTTTAAAATAGTTTAATAACGGTAGAAATTTTAATATGTATTAACTACTTTGATAGAAGAACATTATTTTTTTTTGTTTGAATATTACACTATTCGACATAGGAGAGAATTTTGCCGCCACATTTTTCTGTTACCTGAAATAAAAAACTAGTTTTTTATAAATAAATCAGAAAAATATATTTTCACAAGAAGTGTCATTTTTATGTGTATCCTACTTACGTGCACTAATACAATATAATATAGATTTTTTTGAAAAATATTATCTTTTTCTTTCATAGTGGCAACACTTTCAATCGCTTTCTTCAGCGACATCGCTACCCCGACGACCAATGTCGACGACGCGACGGTTCAGATGCAATTTCTAAAATTCAATGTGATATTGAGTTTTTAAAGAGATTGACGGAAGCAGATTAAACAAGGGATGTGTAATGTAAACTGTACTGTTACATACAAAAACTACACACATACGAGTACATATCTTCACGCAAGTCCCTTACGAGGTAGGCAGAGAGTATCGAGTGCCAGACCTCACGATCCTGACAAACCTCTTTTGCTTCCTTCACATTAATTACCCCTTTTTATACAAACACGCCGGTTCCGGAGACTCTTGACACCACACTCTGATAATTATCCTGAACTTATCGTGGAATATCAATCTTGGTCTTCCCGGGTACCTACATCCATCCACATTCACATTGTATATCTACGTTCTCAATCTTTCATCTGTCATTCTTTCCACATGACCGAACCAGCGGAGCAATTTAACACCAACACTTTCTTCCAATCCCACTTTTTCTCGGATCTCACTGTTACGAATGCGGTCAGCGAGCTTGCGCCCCAGATTTTCCGTAGCGCTCTCATTTCGACCGCATTTATCCTACATTCATGTTTTTTTTCTGACACACCCAAACTCTCGCTTCCGTACAATAACGTTGGGATAAGCACAGAAAATTAAAAAAACGGCAAAAATGCCCGATCTGAGGGTCGAACCTCGGACCTCATAAAGTCAAGTCCAACTACCGGACGTATACCCTAGAAAGGATAACATTTCACTTGTTTCCGAAAGTCACGTACAAATTAAAATGCGAAAAGCTAAACAAAATAACATTTGTATTGTTTGTACCTCCATCGATGAAATAAAGTGGATAAAAGCTTTCAATTTGTCATAATACTATACAAAGCGATACAAAAGATATTGAAACTGTTATTTATTTTGGTTAATAGCGGTTTGTGACTCATGAATGATGTATAAAGGGTGAATTGTTAATAAATGGGACAAGAAAGTTAGACAATACGAAATATATATTAGAACTAGCTGACCCGGCACACTTTGTTGTTACTTTTTTTAGTATGATTTTATTAAAAAAATTTGGGGCCACCCTTGTCACCTCGTTAAGGGTATGAGAAATTGATGATGGCTGATTCTCAGACATACTCAATATGCTCACAAAATATTATGAGAATCGGTAAAGCCGTTTCGGAGGGGTACAGAAACGAATATTGTGACACGAGAATTTTATGTATAAGATAAATATTAAAGAAATTTCAGACAGTTTTGAACACGCCCTCCAACAAGGGAACTTAGAGGAAATTTTTTAAATCTACGACCTATACGGATGCAAACCAACGTTTACAACCATCTGGAACCCCTATCATGGTGTTCGACAGCGGACAATTCCGATTGTTATTGAATTTGGATTAAACCTAAGGCTTCGACGGATCCAATATTTACAACAGTCTAGAACGTTTTTAATGTTTTTTTTATGATATTGGACGGCAAACAAGCAGACGAATTTCCTGATGGTAAGAAATTCAGGCCGCCTATAGACACCGAAGGTGGTAACGGTGCGTTGCCAACCTGAGGCTGGGATGTTAGGCCTCAAGCAAATGTAAGTTTACCGGCTACCTTACCCTCCGAGCTGAAACACGTAATGACGTTATGGCGGCAGGAATAGGTAACGCGGTGGTACCAATCCGGGTGAGTCGCTGCAAAACTCCACCACCTAGAAGGATGTCACAGTGTTAGTGACGGTAAGCCTACGCTCGCCTTTTACGAGCTGCCTGGCAAGAAGGCAGATGGTCTATTCTGCAAAGAAGCCCCGACCAACACGGGGAATATCTAATATATGTCTTTCGTAATATATATCGATGTGTCTATATATATCGTAATGTGGATGGATGTAGGTACCCGGGGAGACTGAGTTTGACATTCCACAATCAGATCACTCGGATATTATCCAAAGGTGGTGTCAAGAGTCTCTGAAACTAGCGTGTTTGTATGAAAAGGGTGATGAATGTGAAGGAAGCCAGACAGGTTTGTAAGGATCGTGAGGTTTGGCTCTCGATACTCTCTGCCTACCCCGTAAGGGACTTGGCGTGAAGATATTATGTATTTATGAAATATATATGGGATTTGACAGCAAAAAAGCATACGATTCTCTTCATAGTAAGAGACAAACGGAGCCTAAAGATATTTTAGATGTTATAGGTTGCTGCTGTCCAGTGTCCTGTAGTTGCGGTGTTAGGCTACGGAGTGGGAAGACGACAATAACAAACACTGTCATCATACCGCTAAGAAAACTTAGATTAGATTCCTATTCCAGCAGATTGGCGGATATCACTCTACCAGTAATTTTAATAAAGTAATTTTAAAAAAGCCGTAATGAAACATTTACCTAGCATACGGTCTAGTAGGTGCAGAAAGATGAGTAATCTATTCTACGTAAGAAAACTGCAAAAGGAAATATTAACTGTTAAAAAAATACTGTACGTATATGTCTTATGCCTGAGTGACCAGAAGCGACTTGAAATACAGTAACGTTGGAATCAGGAAACCAGTAAGTAAGTTGTCCCGATCGAAGCTGGCCTCAATCCTACAATAAAGTCAAAATGTTTTCACACTAAGCAATTTATGACTAGCAAGCTTACACTAACACTGTGACCGTCAATAAGTGTTAGAATTTTGCGAACTCTGTTCTGTGGTAAAATTACTCTTACTATTAATGGCGACATAAAATCAGAGCGCATCTCTGTCATGATTTGGCTAAAGAGTTACATAATTATAAGTATGTATACGTCTCTTATTATATTTGAAGGCAAACAAGCAGTCGGAGTTTCCTGATGGTAAGAAATTTACGCCACCTGAAGACACCAAAGGTGGTAATGGTGCATTGCCAACCTGAGGTCGGGACAATAGGCCTCGACTAAAAGTAAATTTACCGGCTTTCTTACGCTCCAAATCTGAACACGTCAACGAGAAGCACCGACGTTTTAATGGCAGGAATAGATAAGGCGGTTGTACCAATATCTACCTACTATACTCTACCACCTAGTAGGATGTAAAGGTGTTTGTGACATTAAGCATATGCTCGCCTTTTACGAGCTGTCTAACATCCCACCAGAGATTGGGAAAACAATACAAAAATAATAATTGCTTAGAGACATATGTAATATCAGGAAATCAGTCAACGTTGGAGCTCATAAAAACTGTAACAACATTTTTAACACGGAGTAAAACTGCGAAAATCCAACTTCAATTTAAATAACTATATCCTCTTCGAACACAAACATTCCCTTCCTCAGGATGGTATTTGCTCGAGACTTCATCATCAAGACTTGGTAGAAATGAGACCATATCGGAGGTTCACTTTTTCTAATAAGAAAAAATGTAATTGGTTCAGAACGAATGACCGACTAGCATTAATAAAAAATAAAGGAGTCGAAGAACCTCCGTCTTTCATAAGTCGATTAAAAAGACGTCTATCAAACCTCTTCATCTTAGCTATCTTGCATTTGCCAATCTGAAACCAAATCTCAATACAACTTAAGATAGATTTGCTAAAGCCATCCTTTAAATGTTTAACCCGATGAATCTTTTACGAACATTTTAGTTCCAATGAATCTGTATTCAACGGATAAACGTCGGTTCAACAACTAATCCCAAGGGTGGTTTCAAATTCACCTCTGTTGGTAACGAGCGACAAACTGTTGCCTATTGAACTTTATCAGCTTACTTAGACTACTGGGAATGAAATGGGAATGAACGGGAAACACACTGATTTAAATCAGGTATACAGTAATGTATATGAGATGTCCTGTATTTGTAGCAGGACTTTTTTTGGTTTATAGCTCAGTGTCACGCAAAACTCTCCTGATGGAATGCTTAGCAAAGCAGAGTAAATAGGTTTCTTCTATCTAAGTGTACAACCGCACACCAGTATTCAAAGCAGAGTTAATAGGCTTCTCCTGGGTAAGAGTACCGCCGTACACTAACATACTGGTATTCAAAGCAGAGTAAATATGCTTCTTCTGGCTAAGTGTACGGCGATACATTTAGCCAGAAGAAGCTTGCTTTGAACACTTCCAAATTATACTATTTTGGAAAATTTGGGCAGAGAATTTCAGTTCTTTGCGGTACGAAAAAAAATGAAAGACTGTAGTCTACTCCACCCTCATGACATGAATATGTCATAGTGAATATGGCAGGAAGAACAGGTTACCTAGGGTGGTGGATCTTTACCCGACAAGTGTTTCCACTTTACTATCAGCAAATACTCCTAGTATTGGCGAAGATGCCTTATCATCAGGTGATTCACTTAAATATTCTTTTGCTTTAAAAAGACAGCCGATAAAATTGTTGCATTTGATCAGAACGTCTGTCTTTAACCAGACGTCCATAAAAGTATGAAAAACGAGTAAACAATGATTAAACCATTCAAAAGATTTTATAGTTGATAAAATTCTATGTGACCGCAGAATATCATCGCCCGCTACAAAGTATTAAAGCGGATTCCGTAGTCTTCGACAGTTTTATTACATTGGACCCGACATTGACAGCGTCGTCATCAAAATAAAATTACTTTGCACAAAATATTTGTCGGGAAATTTCAACGCTACACATTTATGTCAACACTTGCCATTGTTTTTATATGATAGGCCAGCAAGCGAGCTATTGAATTTCCTAGCTATACATACAAGAGTAACTTATGAGGAAAATTAATTGAAATAGGAAAATTAAATTCTGTATTCATTTTGAGAAACGTATCTTTTCTCGAAGTGTTCGTTGTTTTTTTGAACTCTCATAGAGTTAGTTTCCAATGTACCAGATAGTTAATATTTTCAAAATATGATGTCTATAGGTACTAATATTATAAAGAGGAAAGATTTGATTTTTTGTTTGTTTGTTTGAAATGAATAGGCTCCGAAAGTACTTGACCGATTTCAAAAATTCTTTCACTTTTAGATTGCTACATTATCACTGAGTACTCTGCGGTCTAGCGGTTCAGTTGTCAGACTTGACTGCATTTGGTCCCGGGTTCGATTTCTGGGTCAGGCAACAAAAAGAAAGTTGCATCTGCATAAAGTGGTTCTTGACTTTTTTTGTTTCCGGTCAATATAGTTGTTTTAATAAGGAAAACTTGTTAAAACCATACATTACATGATACTAATCTTTACTCTTTAGTTTGTTTGAGATGTTGCCCAGGGCTAAGTTATTTAGTATGATGATGACAAGAAGTCCATGTCACTCTTGAGCCTCCATATTATCCCATACCCAAATTTATACCATAACGTCATTCCGCTGTGACGTAAAGACAAACAAACAAACTCACTTTCAAATTCACGACGTTAGAATAAAAGAATACTATTGCGGACTTTTTTGTAGATCGCTAAAATGTGAGCAATCCAACGACAAATTGTTTAATGATAAATCTTTGTTAGTATCAAAAAAAATCTCCATCAATTATTCTGAAATCTCCAAAAGCTATAAAAGTCAATATAAAACAATTCATAAAACGTCTAGGAGTAGTTAAATTGTATTCTCTAGTTTCCTTTTAAAGATTTATGTGCTTTGATGCAGTCGGCTCTTTGCTATACGAAATGTACGATTCTAATGCACTGCACCCATTATTTATCTGATGTAGTCTGTATACTAAAACTAGAGGGTTTTTTTAAAAGCTGATCGATGATTTTATTTGTTGACTAGCCGTTGACAATAATGTGACGTCTTTCTAAATTCAATATGGTGGACCATCCAAGCCGGCGGAATAGTTATTTTTAATGCACATCTACAATATGGATATCAAATGAAAGGGCTCGTTAAGAGCAACTCAACAAATAATATTGAGAATAAATATTAATAAGCCATAAATATCTTTTTTCTCAAAGGTTTTGGAAGGATTTGCAAAACGTTTTCAAATAATAGTTTAACATCTAACAAAGATTTTCAGTGTAAAATGAAATGATTATCTTTAAATTAATAAATCAGCTTTTAGTTGTGCAAAAAAAACCCAAAACTTTGTGAATATAAATGTCAAAAAAACTGAATCGTTACTGTTATAATATTAATTCAATAACTAATTTCATGCACTAATGTAACAAATTAATAAAAAAAAGTATCTTCACGCCCATATCCCCGAAGAGGTAGGCAGAGGTACAACTAAGGCACCCACGACTAGCCGAAGACACTAAGTCCCACAATGTGATAGGTGGCAAGCCTATCGCCAACCGGGCACATTTCCAATCCCGACCAACATTTTTTTTTATTAGAAAATTGAAAAAATCCAATTTTCTTTTTGTTGACCGACCCGGGATTCGAACCCGGGACCTCATGCAGTAAAGTCCAACACCCGGACCGCTAGACCACAGAGCCGATAACATATAAATAATTTTGAAAAGACGCCAAACAAAGAAATTATTTACAGGCGATGCGTGCCAGCTGCTAATTTATATTGAAAAAAAAAATAAACAAATCAATTTATCGATACAACGTGTAGTATATTTTATAACCTATAACATCTTCGGTGTTTACAGCTCACTGACGTCTCTTACCATCAGGAGGACTGTTTGTTTGCTTTCTTGGGCCACAAAAAAACTTAAAAAAAATGCGGCGATCTGCCACCACGCGTCACGCGTTATTATTATTATTATATTAATCTAAGAATTAATATAAGTTTATAATTCATAGCTTTTTCGATATTTTATATTTTGTTAACAAGTTTCCTTTTGTTGGTCCGGGTTCCTTTGCGGAATAGACCATCTGCCTTCCTGCCAGGCATCTCGTAAAAGCTGAGCATAAGCTAACTGTCACTAACACCGTGACGTCTATCCGTAGTTCGCAGCGACTCGCCTGGATTGGTATCACCGCTTTACTAATTCTCGCCGCCATAACGTCAGTGCTTTTCGTTGACGTGTTCCGGTTCAGAGGGTAAGGTAGCTGATAAATTTATTTTGCTCGACGCCCAATACCCCTGCCTCAGGTTGGCAACGCTCCATTATTACGTTTGCTGTCTCTAGGCGGCGTGAATTTCTTACCATTAGGAAATCCGCTTGTTTGCCTTCTAATATCATAAAAAAAATTCGTATAATCAATCGAGTACAAATGATGTTTTAGCTTCCCAACAATGGTAAGTATACAATAAATATGATTTGGTTATAAGCCGTTTAACAATTCATAGCCGTAAATTACTGGCAATAAATCAACCAGTATCAGCAAAATGATGTCCAGATTAAATAAAACGGTGGCACAATTACCGAGGTGATTATCCAAATGAAGATATAGAACCTCCGTTATTTTGTGTTATAAGATTTTTTTTAATCTGAAAATATTTGGGATGTGATGAACACATCACCCGTAGCATTTGCCACTAGTTAAGTTTAAATTTGCAATTAACTACCCAATTAAGCAAAGCTTGACTTAATTTATTTAAAACTAGCGGCCCGCCCTTGCTTCGCACGGATATAAAATATACATATTATGTAAATCTTCCTCTCCATTAATTAAAAAATCTATTAAAAAATCCGCATCCAAATCCGTTGCTTAGTTTAAAAGATTTAAGCATACAAAGGAATAAAGGGATAGAGAAAGCGACTTTGTTTTATACTATGAAGTGATTAAAATATATAAATGTGGAGTCGTGGGATACCAGGTAGGAAAGAAGTTCCTTCATCTAATGAAGAATCGACACAATTCATGAGTATGTACTATACATTGGGAGAAAGAGAAAGGTATTATACACTACTCGCTTGTGTATACGACTGTCGCGCTTGCGCACGGTTTTATTCCATACACTCTTTCTTACGGTTTTTATTATCACATTTTTTTTAGTTCGGCGCAGCAAAATTACTATCTCCTCCAAGCCTGCCGTACTGAACTTTATTCCAATGATATAATAAGTCACCATATAAAGTCACATCAGGGCTTTAAATAAATCGGTGGCCTCTTTACACAAAATCAACGAGTATTTTTTTCTTTTACATTGTAATGTTGTGATTATTTTGAAAAATAACAATTCCATTCAGTTTCTTTCGCCAATTTTCTCAGTGTGGCCACGATTTCGATCCGGTGGTAGTTTAAAATATGTGGATGCGCATCTATGTATAACTGAACAAATTAATCTTGTACTTTAAATCAATCTATTTCGAATTCTACAGGTGAAGTTTTTCCATCCCATAACATTTATATTCTTACCACCAAAAAATCCATTGGCTAGTTTTCTATCCATTACTTTACATAATTACTGTAATTAAATTACTGATACTGATAAAAATATTCTACGAGTCTCAATAACCAAGGTTGACATTTCACGATATTGCTCTACTCTGGTTTTAAGCACGTAATACGAGGGTAGTTTTAAGAGTCTACAAAACCGATGTATATGAATGAAGAGAGTAATGAATGAATGTGGAGGAAGCTGAGCAGGTCTGAAGGAATCGAGACATTTGGCACTTGACATTCTCCACCTAGTCAGGGACTTGGCTTGAAGATATGTAGTAAAACATATTACAAATTGACTATTAGCCGGTAACATAATGCTAAAATTATATGAATTGGTGGTATATTAATGAAATGATAATATTTAATCACCTTTACACACTATGCGTTGTTGAAACATAAGTTTTATGGCCGACATTATTCAAAATCGCCTCTGTGGTCTAGCGGTCCGGGTGTTGGACTTGACTGCATGAGGTCCCGGGTTCGAATCCCAGGTCGGCCAACAAAAAGAAAATTAGATTTTTCCAATTTTCTAATAAAAAAAATGTTGGTCGGGATTGGAATTGTGCCCGGTTGGTGATAGGCATGCCACCTATCACATTGTGGGACTTAGTATCTTCGGCTAGTCATGGGTGCCTTGGTTGTACCTCTGCCTACCTCTTCGGGGATATGGGCGTGAAGATACCTTTTTTTTTACATTATTCAAAAAGATTATTTAGTGTTCGAGATGTGACTTATGTGAACGTTTTACTTAAAAATTATCCTCATTCTTAAGCTTGCTTCACACAGTGCGTGAAATTGCGGATTGAAGTTACCTAGTCCACGTTGACGGCATGTAAGTTGAGTCTCTGAAGTGACATTATTTTATTTGTTTTAGCCGTCCGGTCATATTTTCTATTCTTTTTTTGTGCCCGACTCGGGGATCATACCTGGGACCTCAAGAAGTCAAGTCCGACGCTAGGCAGTTAGACCAAAGAGGTGATATGACAGATATATATTTCAAAAATTTTTATACAATAGACCGTCACCCACGTTTTCACGTCTCTTTCAAGGTTTTTAAGCTTTTTAACTGAAATGAAACATTTTGAGGCTAGTTTATTAAATCAAATTTAGGTAGAATTCAGAAATAAAACCGCAAAGCCTAGAGTCGAAAGTCTTCGACCTATGTGTGTCACCGGTGATGACATATGGAATTAAGATTTGGCCGTTAAATGTGGGCCTCTTAAATGAGCTCAGAGTCGCTCAGCTAGGAGAGAGCTGTGCTCGATGTGTCTCTGCGAAATATGATCCGTAATTCGGTGATCTGCAAGAGAACGAGAGTAACCGACATAGTCGAGAAAGTGGCAATAGGCAGGCCACATTGCAGAATCGACAGCCGATGGGAAAGAAAGGTTCTTGAGTTTCGGCCCCGCACCGGAGGACGTAGTGTTGGACGGCCTCCCACCCGGTGGACTGATGATGTGGTCAAAGTCGCGGGGAGTCGCTGGTTACAATGGCTGGTGACCGTGACCTGTGACGCTCATTGGGGGAGACCTATGTCCAGCAGTGACCGTCCTCCGGCATCATGACGATGAGATAGAATTATTGCTTTTGGCCTGAACAGGAACCACACATATCGTACCACCTTTACATATAACTTCATAGATCATTGATTCGAGATTACACCGATTTAATACAAATTGGCGTGTCTAAACTTTACATACAGACGCACAATATTATAGAACGAGATCTCACTGCGCATTTACTTATTTTATTCTTTTTTCATTTAAAAGACTTAGTTCTTTAAAGAAACTTCTAATATCCTGATTTCAGTGACCTCAAGAAAATGCGAGTAAGTAATTTATAACTTAGTATCTTTGATCTCTTTCGAACTTTCCGTCAATTCGTAACTCATTCGCGGTTCGGTCTGCGGGCCACCTCAATTTTAATAATGTACAAAAATTTAATTAAGTATAATGTGATATAAAAAGTGTAATCGATTGCAGTAAACAAATTAAAGTATAAGTATCTTCACGCCCATATCCCCGAAGAGGTAGGCAGAGGCACAACCAGGGCACCCACGACTAGCCGAAGATACGAAGTTCCACAATGTGATAGGTGGCAAGCCTATCGCCAACCGGGCACAAATCCTATCTCAAGCAATTAGAAAATTTGGAAAAACCCAATTTTCTTTTTGTTGCCCGACCCGGGATTCGAACCTGGGACCTCATGCAGTCAAGTACAACAACTGAACCGCTAGACCACAGAGGCGAATACATAGAAATATTTAAAGCACCCAGACCTGAAAATGCAGATATTTTAATAATTATCACACAAATTTCTGGCTCCTTCCGGAATCAAATCCGTGCCTCGTGGTTGATCAGTGACAGTAGATGTGTACGCTAACCACATGAGCAATCAGGCGGAGATCTATGTATCTACACACCATAGTACCTACCTAATAAGTGGTTTGTCTGAATAACTTAAATATACTAAACTATGCAACTTTAGCAGTGTATTATAGTTATTTAATACAAAGAATTATTCGAATTGCAGCTATGTTTAAAAAAAACGACGGGTTGCAATTTGGGAGTGCCGGCAGAAGTGAAAACTTGAATATTAACGTTGTGCATTTTTGATAATTTGGAATGTTTAGGGAATAATTTTGCACGAATTGCTTTGATTATCAGCATGAAAGTGCTATCATTTATGTGGTAGAATACAATATTAATTTATTGTGCTATCCTACACAAACATGACAACACGAACATTGGCGCAAGCGCCCTGCGCCGTTTTACGAATTTCGATCAGGTCACGTGTCTTGACGCGAGTTTAGAAGTTTTTACCCATTCCAAAAAAAAGTGCGTAACGCCGCCAAAGAAGTTTTCATTTCAAAAATAGCTTATGTTTGAATTCAGGTTTTTAAATAAGTGTACATTAAATCTTATCAATACCGGTCCAACGGGTTAGCAGTTAAAGCATAATAAGCGGACAGATAGATATAATTTTATATTTAATTTATTAGTGTGAAGATAGGATCATATATAAATCAGTTACAAGGGCACTGCTTTTCCAAAAGACCCGGTTTTCCCAAAGAGACAAAGCGCTATCTTTTTTTTTTTCAATTGTATCCAAACACAAAATTAAATTAATTGTATCACCTCTATCTAGCTAGTAATAATATTAAATAATCTGTTTTGAAATTGATTTGGAAATCGGTGTTATGCTTGACTGCATGAGATCGCGGGTTTGAGCTCTGGTCGGGTAACCAAAAGAAAATGTGTTTTTAATTTTTCAAATTAAAACAACGTTGCCCGGGATGGCGTTGGCGTTAGGTTTGCCACCAATCATATTGTGGTGCTTCGTGTCTGCGGCTAGTTGTGGGTGCTCTGATTATATCTCGGATCAACCCTACGGGCGTAAATATAATTTTATTTATTTAAGAAATTTCGAACATTTCTTTCAATTAGGTTATACAAAACTCCGAAATTATGCGTTCGGATCTTAGTCTATATGAGTATCCAATCACGAAACTAAATTAATCGTATAACGTAATCATTAACAAATGTCATTACGGTATTTCATTGCTATTTAGAGGGTTCATTTGATTCAAGGTACATTGACTCATAAATCCTAAGATATAGAGTCCATATTACAGAAGACAAGTCAAGTCATTTTGCTCTTTATAATATGAAATGTTTGAGGGTGCCGTGACGAAGCACATGTGCGTAGAGGCTTTTAAAAAGGTGATAAAGCTTGCCTAAGGAGTATAGATCCATCAGACACCTGAGTCATATTATGAAATTTTGTTCTTAAAATTCATTACATGCAGACCACATACCTACGTTTTACATATAAGTTTAGTGTTTCAGATGGATATCTTCTTCGTCGCATTCTTCATTGCTAAAGGCCGTGCCTACTCTGGAAGGATTCCATTGCCATTTTGTTAATCATTTTCCACCGTTCTCTGCTCTCGGCTGTTCTGAGGAACTGTGATACTGACAACCCAGTATGCTCCTTAATTATGTCAGTCCAACGGGTAGGAGATCGACCCCTACGTCTTTTTCCTTCAAATGTGCCCACGACGACGAGCTTTCAAGATTGTCGAGCTACCTACGTGCTACGTGACCAAAGTATTTAAGGATCATCTGATAATAGGTGGTGGAAAGTCTGGTTCTAATCTTAAGTTGGTGGAGAATAGAGCGACTGGTACGCCTAGTTGTCCAAGGAATTCGCAGTATCCGACGCCAGCACCATCTCAAAAGCATACATTTTTTGCCTTTCAGATTTGCGGATGGTCCAGGACTCAGCTCCGTAGAGGAAGATTGAAAAAAACAATGTCCACATCGGTCTCACTTTTGTGGTATTAGAGATTTTCCGGTCGCGCCATATTCTTTAGAGTTTAGTTACTGATGATTTGGCTATCTGTATGCGTCTCCGTACTTACTTTTCAGATTGATACATTTATTTATAAACTAGCGATAATAATATTAAAGGATAATTTTCTGTGTAAACATGTTCAAAAATTAAATAAAAAAATACTTATAAAATAATAAAAAAATCCTCAACGATGACTTTTAGATACAAAAACAGCATGCAATCATTGAAGAGTAATTTTTCAATAAAAATCTTGTCATCATTGATAAAAAAATAAAATAATAATTATAATAATATAACATAATAATAATAAATATAGTTGTCATCTTGCCACAGGCGAGTACTTGCACAGATATAACCAAGTAGCCAAGATAATCCAGCAACTTGTTCTTCGATATCGACTTGTCAATGTTGAAGTGCTTTACCATAAGTATATACCGGAGCTAGTTCTGGAAAATGACCATGCGAAGCTCTAACCGGAACGGTCTCATCGTGGACAGAACCATTGTCACCAATAAGCCTGGCATCGCGCTTGTAGATCGGTTGGAGCGCCGTGCTTTTCTTGTTAATATCACTGTTCCATGTGATGTAAACCTCGTGAAAGCTAAGTGTCAAAATACATAGACTTAGGTCACGAGGTAACCAACTCTACCACTTAGTCAGATGTCATGGTGTTAGTGGTAAGCCTATCCTCGCCTTTTACGAACTGCATGGCAAGATAGATGGTCTATGCAAGGGTGCCCGGACGAACCCAAGGTAAATTTTGATCCAACTTCTCATAATATGGACTCTTATCTTTCAAATACTCAAACTCAATAAGTTTTTTTTGTGATGCGGTAAACAAGAGAATAAGGAATAAGTATTTAAAGGTATTGATTTGTATATAAAAACCGCAAGATGTAACACACTGCCACCATATCGTGGCGATATTTCAGAGTTAAGGCGGCCTAGGTCCCAAGCATGATACATCGTCATCACGAATATCTAAAACTAAACTTTTGAGAAAGGAAAGTAAACAACTTTTATTTGTACCTACTAGTAGTTTACAAAATTCTAAGAAGTTTGGAAACCGAAACACGATTAAAACACCATCGATAGAAATATATTTTCGCATAAGCGTAAGCTGGGGATGTATCTCTGCAAATATAATGATAATATTTTCGTTTACCTTTAATTTTTTTTTAGTTTTACATAAAAAAACTTAGATCGTAGTTAATTTAACCCTTCTTTTGGAATTACCAACACCTTTTTTCTGTAAACATGTCATCAATAGAAACTCACGCAAATAATTCTTTTTAGATACGGGGATCTCAAAAGTTTACATTTTTAACCTCGAGTAGGCATATATAACTAAAGATAAGTCATTGAAACTAGTCGTTCCTTTTTTGAATAAAAGAAAACCCTTTTCTCAGATCTTTGCTTAGAGATTCTTTTCATACTAGTATTTCTTTTAAGGAACTTTGTTTTGGATATTGGAAAACAAACTAGCAGACGAATTTCCTAATGGTGAAAAACGCCGTCTTAAGACGCTGAAGTTGGTAATGGCGCATTGCCAACCTGAGACCGAGATATTAGACCTCGAGCAAAAGTAAGTTACCAGCTACCTTATACAGAGGACCGGAATAATAATAATAATAAATATCTCTGGACAAGTTACACAAATTGAACCTAACCCCAAAATTAGCAAATTATATGATTGTGTTATGGGTGTTAGTCAACGATTCTAATACATAGAAATACTTGAATAGATACAAGAATAAATTTAATAAACACCCAGACCCGGAAATGCAAACATCTAAATGTTCATCACACAAATGCCTGACCCCGTCGGGAATCGAACACAAGCCACTTTGAAGTCGGTTGAAAAACACAATAAGACAAAAATTAGAATAAGTGTCCGTATTGCATCCACACCAGTTGGAAACTTTTGGCGTTGAGAAATTCTTTGAGCTCGTTAACCGTCCATATTGCAACGCTGTTAGCATCCAGCTATTGGAATTGGCAAATACTCTAAAGAACTTTACAAAAAACTAAAAAAGTTTCAATTATACACTTTCTACAATGCATAGCAGAATCAACCTAATCATATAAACATTAGTTGTTAAAGTAATTTCAAAAGTAGTTAAAATGTAAAGTGTCTTAACGCTTGCATCCCGAAGACCTAGGCGGAGATGCAACCAGCGCATCTATGATTAGCTCAAGACTCTACCATCTCAATATGACAGGTGGCAGCTTCGCCAACCAGGCACGTGTTAAATTCCGTTGTTTTTAATATAAAAATAGAAAAACACATTTTTCTTTTGTTTGCCCAGGACCCTATGAAGTCAAGTCCTACACTAAACCGCTATAACATAAAGACAATAATATTAATAAGTGAGAAAAAGTGGTAGTTTTCCAGTTGTTTTACCAAGTAGATAGGTGCTAGCGCCGATTTTATGACTAGCATCGTGACCGTAGGAAAATAGAGTTGTAAGGCTAATTCCCCAGTTTATAACTACCGCTTTACTACTCATACACGTTCAAGATATTATCTTCACGCTAGGTTTTCAGAGATCGTCGGATTCCAAGATATACAATTTATAAAGACCTTAACAGGAAAAGCTATGCGAGTTCTGTGTATGCGTTTCTAATTATTATATTTTTTTTATTTTTTATTATTATTTTATTATTAAAAATTATATAATTATATAATTTCTAATAATAAAAGAAATTATATAATTTCTAATAATAAAAGAAATTATATAATTATATAATAATTATATAATTTCTAATAATAAAAATAATGTATTATTGCCAAAAATGACTTTTGATTTCCCTAGTTTGATTGTTAACACTTGTTTTTTAAACAATGTCCGCTTAATGGATGCGAACTTGACTTATTTCCGTATGAATGTAGCAGATAGCATTTATTTTGATGCAACAAAAGACGATATTTACTTATATCTGATGTAACGGATCAACATTAATTTTACAAAACATTTAAATAAAAAAAAACATTTTTAGTTTAATATTAGATAATAAGAAGGCAAACGAGCAAGTAGATCGCCTGATGGAAAGTGTGGATCCCCACTGACGTAAGCGGAGATCCACAACACCAGGAGTATCAGAGATGCGTTGCACACCTTTAAATTTAATAAAACTATCTTTAAAAATTTGTGAAAAGTTTATTATTTCTTCAAATCACTTCATTACCTTACCGGCTAATGCCCGGTTCCAACCGTAAAGTAGAAGTATAACCATTCAGTTAGTTTGAAATTTGGGCGTTACTTACAGTTAAATAATTTTTTGTGTTAACTAAAGATGACACAGACTTCGTTTATTTGCAGGTCATTATAAAAACTACTATTTGTAAGCTAATCCAAGCGTTTCTATGTAACTGGACATAATTATTATTTTCTGTGACAGACAATTCAGAGATCACGAGTCATACTTAAAAACTGCTGTCCGTAAGCAAACTAAAACGATTTTCGATTATATCCGGACATCAATCAATTTTAATATGTTGAGAGAAATAATGGGTAATTTCGTTGGTTACTATTCAAAGAAATTTAATACAAAATAGTTTCAATACATGGCATTTTCAATAGAATCAATAATACATTTCATCAAATAGCATTTAAGTATTGAATAGAGCTGGGATTAGCTTTCGGTTAGTTTCAACATGAATGTATGATTAATGAATAAAGAGCCAGCTCTGTTCATAATAGAAAGGATTGGTAACATTCGAATGTAAAGTAAATAATTATATTTTCCTTAGTCATTTGATTTTAAATAAAAGATTATTTGCTGGTTGGAAATCAAATTGTATACAGTAGTATTTTCATATCCCCGAAGAGTCAGAGGCACAACCAGGGCACCCACGACTAGCCGAAGACACCAAGTCCCAAAATGTAATAGGTGGCAAGCTTATCGCCAAACAGGCACATATCCCGGGCAACGTTTTTTAATTTGGTAACCTACCTCGCAGTGTTGCCCGCATGCCAAACTGTAGTTGTGTGTTATTCTGATGTATTAACTGTAATAGTGTGTAGTTTTATCTAAATTTGTTTAGCAGTTATTTCGTAACACATCAATCCATTTTTCGAATTTACGATGTTAGTTAGATAGAACTCATTTAATCGATATATTATTAACATTGTTTTTCATCAAAAGTATTGTTTGCTAAACAAATTTGGTGGTAATTCTGCTAGGCACTGACTAAACTCGTTTCAAGTTATTACTATTTTATTCAAAAGTTAGTAATAGGAAGAGACAAAATATGTTTTGTGTTCTCAGATTAGTTGCATGCGACATTCTGCATTTCATTTCTGCAGACGTTTTATCTATCTAAAACTTGGGACACGTTTAAAAAAGCCTCACAATTTATAACGACGACTAATTGGACAATCTAAAGTAATCCATATCTTTTGTTTTAGTTATATTTAAAAAAACATTCACCTAAATTATTTTTGTTATCGATATCATGTCAAATAATAAAATAATGAAATCCTTACTGTACTCAATCAAACATACAAAACAGTGAACACAAATAAACATAAAACATAAGACAACCTAATTATTTAAGGTATCCTGATAGAGAGAAAGAACTCGTATGTTTTATTTTTATTTATGTTTACTTTTTATAAGTTTAATCAAACTTATAAAAAGTAAAAAGTAAGTATGTTAGTAAAAAGCACAATAAAACGTTCATTCAATGAATTATACATAAGTAACTAGGAATATATCATTAAAACTGCAAACACTTGCAGTTCTCTATCATGTTAACATAAAAATCAAAGGTCTCTCCTATAATCCATATTCTGCAAAAAAGGGTAATCAACATCTCTTATACCTCTGTATAAAAACGGGAAGTATTTTTTAGTCTGAAACAGACTATAGCAGATTTAGTTTTCAATAAATATTTTATTCAATCGGACGTTACTTTGCGGAAATCCATTTTCTGTCATAATGGATTTCCGCAAAGCAATAAGCCTTTATTTTGCTAATTCCGCGGTAGCTCTATAACTGTTGTGGACTTGTAATTCAATGTTACTTGGAGGATTTCCCGCTACTACAGTTACACGGGTTCCGCGGAATTAGGAAAATGAAGGGTTATTCTCATCTTCTTTAAATAGTCAGAGTAAGATGCAAATATATTTCTACAAAGAAATCTTGTTAATCCACTAGCTCTTAATAATATCGTTTTAAAGATACCAACATTATCTCTTCATAACATTCGTATAGATTCGTGTAGACGAATCCTTCATAAGCCCGTTTCCCCGTGTTGCTCCGAGCTCCTTTGTAGAATAGACCATCTGCCTTCCTTGCCAGGCACCTCGAAAAAGGCGAGCATAGGCTCACCGTCACTAACACCGTGACATCTAACTAGGTGGTAGAGTTTAGCAGCGACTCGTCCGGATTGGTACCACCGCCTTACCTATTCCTGCCGCC
>NJDC01000519.1:59248-81295 GCA_002245475.1 Calephelis virginiensis | reverse complement strand
ATTCTCATTTTTGTAATGGCTATAAAAATAATTAGTAAATGTAGCCATAGCTACCAAATCCAGACATTCGATGTACCTACAGTACATATTTAAAGCTGCAAAAGCAGACTCTAACTATTTCATTAAGTACTACATCGCGATTTGATAATTCTTTTTTCAAAAGGTAGCAAATGATTTCGAAATGTTGCCACATACAATTTATCAACATTCTACTAGGTTATATTTGACTAAAACCTAAAAATAAGTAATTTTTTTGACATAAACTAAAATTTGTGCATTATTAAGTAGGTAACCCAAAAACTACTAAGAGAATGTTGATAAAATTAATGGACGACCATTTCGTAATCATGATCTATCTTTTTACAAAAAAAAAAATCAAAATCGATTGGATGTTTGCAGAATAATAGCGTAATAAATATACAAAAACACGTACTGTCAAATCGAGAACCTCCTTTTTTAGGGCTAATCAGTTGAAAATCCAATAGGCACATATTTCAAATGCTAAACGTCAATTTACAGTAGGTACTAGTTTAATAAAACGACAATGGTTTCCAATGTCATCGCATTTTCTCTTGTCATACATTATGTATCTTAGTCCATTCTTAAAACTTCAGCAGTTAAAGAAAACAAGAATAATAAAAGAAACACAAAATTAAAAAAATATAGAGATTTTTCAGTCTTGTTCACTCTTCAATGGCATTCTAGAATTTAATTGTTTTGGTGTAGTTATTGTATTTTCAAAATTAAGTAACTTTATGAGGTGACCATATTGGGTGGGTTTTACAAAACAGTTAATCCGCCATTTTGTTTGAACGGCCATCTTGGATTGATAGCGATACTGATATTATGTTTAAAAGTCGGATTAGATAATCTTTTTTCTAAATTAAATTCCAGTATTTGTCTGAAACGAATAAATCAACTTAAAATAGAAGCTTGAAAAAATAGCTACGTACGTACTATTATTTTTTATAAATTTGAAATTCTATGTTTGAATCACAAGAATGTAGGTATTTGTTCGGTGAAGTTGCAAGAAATCGCGAGATTAGCAACAATTTAGTCATTCAAAAAAAAAGGTAATTGTAAGAAAAATAGTATATTAATATTTGCCTCCCCTATTTCTTTCTTTTACTTGGGCTACCTTTTTCGCTGTAACATGTACCATTATTTTAGTGTCCAGCCATGTTTTTTTCACAATCCATTCCAACATTACTTGGTATTACGACTAATTGGAGAAAATATTTTCTGAAAACTGAAGATATTGTGGAATTACAGTCTTAACTAGCAACGAGTGATATTTTCGTTGATTGTTATATATGTTTAAAATTATTCTTCACAGACTTTAAAAAAGAAAAGATTATGAATTTTGGAATGTCTTTGTTTTTTTATGTTACTAAAAAGATTTCGATGTTTTTTTCGAAAAGTAATTTGACCGCCTAGTTGTTCGAGGGGCTAGCGTACACACCTAGTTCCATCAATCAACAACGAGGCTCAGGTTTGATTTCCGAAGTTGGCATGCATTTGTGTGATGAACATTTAGATGTCTGCATCTCCGAGTCAAATTAATATTTATATTTAATTATTTATGTATGTATGCATTAGAATTGTTTATTAACACTCATAGCACAAACACAAATAATGGGGGTAGCAGATTAGTTTCGGGGTACATCCAATTGTGTAATTTGTCCAGTTATATTTTTTATTATTAATGATTCATATGTATATTTACCTATGAATAATAATGTACAGATGTGCAGACTGCAGAAGGTAAAGTACAGTACTACATTTAAATTATGCGCTTCGGCCTCACACTTTTTACTCTTTTTACACTATATACTTTTATTTTTAAATTGGCTAACCTAATCTAAATTTAAGCGAAATGCTTCATTTTGTGTAATAACAACTCTATATAGATATATTTAAAATACATTCGGATTTCCGAAGCTTGACGAATATAGCCGAAGCGCAAATTTAAACACTACTGTACTTACTTTACTGAATTACGTGGCCAATGACGAATGGATATTGATGTTTTTTTAATATTCAACATACTCTAGCAGCCAACCTTTACTCTAAAACAAAACTAAACAAACAAAAAATACAAATCAAAACAAAGAATAACCCTCGTCTAAAGCGTCAGTAATCCTCACAGATTAAAGTTTTAAATCACGACAAAGAAAACATGGAACATGCATATAAATAACAAATTCGTCACGAACACGATTACGATTTAAATAACGAAATAAGAAGTAATCCTCCGCACAAATTGAATACATGATTCTGTTGGCTTACTGAATTGTTTGCGTTTATATCCCCACGCTTTTTCCTAAACGTACATTTCAATGAAATTCTATTTCACGATCGGGATAAAATTCAAATTCGACTTAGACGGAAGTCTTGTCAAACGAGATTCGATCAAGTGGGGATTTTATTGTTGTACCTAATTTGTATAAACACACTCTACATCTTGCTGCTAATTACTTTGAAAAGATTGATTGTCGTCGCTTTTTGTGCTGTCTCAGACATCAAAGCAATTTAAGCTTAATCAAAGCAGCAAAGTTAATTAACACTATTTACATTGGATGCAGCTAAGTTAACTAACAGTTTAACTAATTTCATGCACATGCACAGTTATACGCACACATCACATACACATTCGCGTATACATAGTTACACGCAACAGATTAAGGATGTAGGTAGTTTTATTTTTTTATTATTTAGTAGCTTAATAAACATGTAAATAAAACTAATAATACAAGTAAAGCTACCTATTGGGTTCAGTCTTATCTGTATATAAGTAAAAATGTTTTTTAACTGATTTTAAAAAAGAACTTCTTTCTTTTTGAAAAAGAAGAAGGTTCAACTCCTATATTTTTAAATATGTTGGTCGATATCGCCGTTACATATTTCTTAACCGATTTTAATTATTTTTTATATGAAAGAGTGATACCACTTTAAAGGTGGTCCCATTAGCAGTAAGTCTGGATCTAATAAGAGGGGAAACCGAGGGAAACACCCTTTTTTGTGTAAACGCAATAATGGTCTCTGTAGCTCGGTTTTGGACTTAAAATCATGAGCTCCCATTTTCAAATTGGCCAAATCAGGCAAAAAAAGAATTGTTTTTACAATTTTACTAATAAAAACAAAGCTGCTCGGGATTGAATAAGTTCCCGTTCGACATAGATCTACCACCTATTACATTGTGGGAGTGAGCATGTTCAGCTAGTCGTGGGTGTCCTATTTATAGCTTCGGGACACGAGCGTAACGATATCTTTACCTTTTTTCATAAGGGTAAAAGAACACAACGTTAACAGTGAAGACATTCCAGAAAAAAGTGAACACTTTGCTTACTCGAACGCTTCTTAGCAGCTAAGGATTCTTCGTTGGAATCATTTATTGTTTATTATCGCATTAAAAAATAGTATAAACGTTTAAATAATGGATGAGCTGGCACTAAATTTAATAATTAAGTTAGATATATCATAACAAAGTTGGTGAAATAGAAAAGGTGATGACCACAAACAGCTTAAGCAACAGTATTTGTTTATGGTGGGTACAGATAAGTCATGGTTTTGTAGGTGATGAGGCTTTGGACTTCATTTTTATGAAAGAAAATTTTAAATCCGTTGCGTAGTTTTTAAGATTTAAGCCTGCAAAAGGGCATAGGGACATAGGGACAGAGGAAGCGACTTTGTTTTATACTATGTATATACACGAGAAAACATTTTTGTAGCTAGTATGAAGAATCGGCAATCATAATTTAAATGAAGTAAAACTAAAAGAAACCGAATTCAATTACAGTATTATATCGTCTGAGGCCCGGATCCTATATTCAAAAAACGAGTCGTTTTGCTTACGAATGGATGTTTTTTGTACGAATTATACAAAATCTAATCTATAGTAATTCAGTTATGATTGTTTAGTCTAAACATTTTGTATAACTATGAGCAACGATTCGTTACTTTTAGGCAAACTACAAATGGTTATATTGACCGAAAAATAGAGGATTTTTCGCGATTGTCCTGGGTCATCAGATCATAACTAGGTAACATTGTCACTACCATGAACGTAGGTACGTACTTACAAATAAAAAAAAAGTGTAACAAAAAATATAAACTTAATCTTATAAACTTCGCCTCTTCTTGAATTTGCCTAAAAATAAAATAAAACCGTCAGTATCTTGTGTAAAGATAAACTTTAGTATTACTAGGCTGTTTAAGATAGTAATCATCAGGAAGAAAAAATAATCTACTGGCAATTTACTAAATATAGATACGGATTCGTCCATCGATATGAATCACGCTAATCCTTTAGCACCTGCTAATTCATACCCGACACGTCCAACGAGTAAAATTTATCCGGCTATAACATTTATCCAACTATAATACTTATCCAATCATAATATTTGATTAGAGCCATCATAACATCAAATGGCTATGTAATTTCCATATTTAGACCCGCTTAATAATCCCTAATAAATCTATTATTAATTTTAGTTACAATAATTACGTAATATTATCAAGGTATAAAAACTCTATTCAAAAATAGTGAGAACTAAAATTTGACTACTGTTTTGACTAATTGTATACATATTATGTTTTTATTAACTGACTTCAAAGGGGAGAGGGAGGACGACTTAGACTAGATAGGTACCTATAGTTTTGACAGCCTCGTTGTTCGAGTGGCTAGCGTACACGCCTAACTACACCAAATACCAATGAACAGAGAAGCTCGGATTCAATTTGTGTGATAAATATTAAATGTCTACATTTCCGGGTGTGGGTGCTTATAATTTAATAATAAATTATAAACATTTTGGTATCTATATATTAGAAGCATTGACTAACACCCATAACACAAGCATATTATTTGCTTACTGTGGGGTTAGATTCAATTTGTGTAAAATGTCCAGGGATATTTATTTTCTTTTTGTTTTCTTACGCGATTTTGCCAATTAGGTCCGAATCACGTGATTTGGAAGTGGTCCGGGCCCCACTTTATACTAACACACAAATTTTATATTAAGTGTAACTACGGGACATTTTATAAAGCATATAATAGGTACGAAACAAAAAACAAATAATAATTAATTAAATCAGACGACGTGCTAATGATTTACATCCCAATCCACATTTTGACTTGTGCCCCTCTTCCACCTCTAAGGTAAGTAGGTAGTTCAGTAGATTTGGCGGGAATCGGGGTCATAAAACAGATATGTGAAAAAATCTAAAAGTGCATGCCCCTTTTTAGTTTTGTTATTTTTTAAATATCTTCAATGTATTCAAAGCAGTGAGATCCGAAAAAGAGTATGATTGAAAGAAAGTGTTTATGTTAAAATTAGGTGCTTCGCTCGCTCGGTTATGTGGAAGGAATGGCAGATGAAAGAATAACGAATCAGGTACATAATGCGATTGTGGATACCCGAGAAGACCTAGTTTGACATTCCATCATCAAATCGCTCAGGTGTTCCGAGGGTACTGTCAAGAGTCTCCGAAACTAGCGTGTTGTTTGAAATGGGTAACGAGAGTGGAGGTCTGCAAGGATCGTGAGATTTGGCGTGAAAATATAAACCTATGTATGTATGTATGTACCTACGTTAGTATCTATACATATAATAAATCTGTAGAAGGGTCAATTCTGTACATTGATAATATTGAAAAAATAAATAGCAGGGGGTGTTACTGGATCGATACCAAACCCAATTATGTGATTTAAAAAAATTTTGTCTGTCTGTATGTTTAGGCATCACGTGAAAACGAACGGTTCGATTTCGATGAAACTTGGTATAATTATACCTTATTGTCCTGGGCATAAAATGGGATACTTTTTATTCTGGAAAAATACGTAGAAAAAAATGTTAATTTTTCAGTTTAGAGCGACATCCGCGCGGACGGAGTCGCGGGCGGAAGCTAGTATTATTATATGTACGTATGTAGGTATGTATCTTCAATGTATAGATTTCACTCTTCTGCAGTTTGAAGATAAGTATCTACAGATAGATACTTATATTAAACATAGAACTTTATCATCATTATCATTATCATCGGCACTTGGCAAAATTCTATTCCATACACAATTTTCAAATTTTACTTTTGAACATTACACTTTTATGTTACAATTTATTTAGAAACACTTGTACTTTTCACAATATATATTTTTTTATTTTTATAGTTTAGCCAACCGGTTCCGCTATACAAGCATCATCAAGGCTATATAACAAATAAAAAATATAAATTAATTATAGTTATATAGCCCTGATGATGCTTGTATAGCGAAACCGGTTCGCTGAACCATAAAAATGAAAAATAATAAAATATATTGTGGAAAGTACAAGTGTTTCTAAATGAATTGTATCAAGAATGGAATTCCACCAAGCACCGACGATATGAAGTATAGAAACTTTTACGTTACATTAGCTGTTACCCGCGGCGCCACGCGCTTGTTTAATGGTCCCACAGGATATTTTTTTGGCATAAAAACTATCCTATGTGCTAATCCTAGTTACCCTCTATGTGTTTGCAAAATTTCATGAAAATCAATTCAGCAGTTTTTGCGTGAAGGAGTAACAAACAATCAAACATAAGATAGGATTTAAGGGAACCAGTTTCACTTAAAAACAGTTTTAAAAATAACGTGTATTGTGGAAAAGAATAACAACAATTTGGAATGTATAAAATAAACATACCTAGTTTGAAGTCTCTAAATCTCTCTTTCAATTGTTAGCAAGTATATCTTTGCACATAGATAAGAAACAATTCTGTCAAAGCTCTACATAAAGCCAAGAGTTGGCTGCTACGTTCCTTTAAATTGTTA
This sequence comes from Calephelis virginiensis, assembly GCA_002245475.1. Lineage (NCBI taxonomy): Eukaryota > Metazoa > Arthropoda > Insecta > Lepidoptera > Riodinidae > Calephelis > Calephelis virginiensis. Next base: position 74,484 of record NJDC01000519.1, on the reverse strand, counting down.
GCTTTAATAAATCTTTTCTCAGAGATAAGCTTGCTTTTTGTGCTGTGTTTTACTATTGTCGGATTAATTGTTGGGTTTATAAGTAAATCAAAGGCATTGTTGTTTAAAAATCGATTTATTCTATCTTTTTACGACTTATCTCGAAGACTTCCCTATGGAAAAAGAGGGGCGTTTTAAGTTTAACGTATGTGTATGTGTTGGTGTGCATGTGCGTATCTGTGTGTATCTATCAATATGTCCGTCTGTGACATCATAACTTTAAATTGGTTGCACTGATTTGGATTCTTTCGTTTCAGTGCTAGTTAGGTGATGATGTGATTCGTGACGGATGTATGATGTTATATGACACTCAAACAACATTCACTCACTCTTGTCATGTAAGCATGTAGGAAACTTTTTGGAATCCAATTCGAAAAAAAGTAGTCTGTAATATTTTCGTAACATCATTTTTTTTCGAGTAATTCCATAATATTTGTGTAATATTCTAACATATTTACAAACTTCTAAAGTAGCTAAGTTGCTTGTAATTTTGCAAAAAAGACATCTCAATTTATGATATGAAAACATTTACCGTCTAACCGCAATAAAAAAATTGACGTTTGTGTAACTAAAATTGTCTGAAGTTGGTATCCAACCAGTAACATGTTACACGTGTATAACGTGGCAGCATATGATTGGTTTAGAATCCAATTTCGTACAGTGTTTATTAAACATGTGTTCAACGAGTGTTTAAATTCGTTTGGAGTAAGATGATAAGTGTTTATCGCTTACTAAAATTTTCTGTCTGTGCCTTACGTCTGTATGTTTTTGGTTTTTTTAAAAGTAGATAAACATTGTGACTGTATCATTTTTGAATGTTTATTACTCGGCAAATAACGAATAAACTTTAATGGTTCTTTTTTCGGAAGGTAGGTTATGATTACGAGTTGATTATACTATGACTATATAAACTTCATAAGTTGAAGTCGTCAAGGTATATGAAGAATTTATATACTCATTATCCAGTCGTTGGATCATAACAAAAAAATTAGAGGATTATCTCGGAATTGTAAGCCTTTCGAAAAAAATATTTAAATTGTAGTTGGTTCTTTTGTATTGTTACTGCTCAAATTATTTTTGTTTTATACTTGTTACATGATTACTTAGCCGCTAAGCTATGTTAATTTATATTTCAGTTTACCTGCCTGTATTTCCAACGTACAAAGTCCCAAAAAAACTTTATCGAAACCGAACTAGTATTTTTCAGTTTGCATTAAATAATGCACATTTTTGGAGCCTATATTACCTTTGCAGTGCTAAGAGAAGTAGTAGATTTTTGTAGTTTTAGTGCTCTCACATTGTTACGACTTAGATATATTATGAAATATTAATAATATGTGTTATAATAGTGACTGCTATAATATTACTGGCCGAATATGACCATTCCTTTTCCCAGACAATATTTTTCCCGCTAATGCGTCGTGCACTCCACGGGTACGTCCTCGATTCTGTCGTGGCAAGGCCGAGTAGCGATAATTTTGTGAAAATGGCTGCCTTGTCGAGACCAGAGCCTTTGCTACGAGCTCAGCTGAAATAATAACTACATTATGATTTTAGACGGCCCACCGCTTAAAGTATTTGAAGGTGGCTTAATGTAGAAAGAGCCATTGCTTAGAGAATATATGTGCCTTTGTGTGACCTTCTTAGGATGTTATGTATTAAATGCTCTTAATTTTAACAGACTGAAAGAGAAGGAGGTTGTATATAAGAAGCCTCATATTAGACGGTCAAGTGTGAAATTATTTTTTTATACGTTAAAATGGCCTCTGTGGTCTAGCGGTCTGGCGTCGGACTTGACTTTTTTAGGTCCCGGGTTCGATCCCCGGTTCGGATAACAAGAAAACAGGAAAATGTGTAGGTCTCTTCCATTTCTTCAAAAAAAATAATATTAAGTGGGATTGGACATTACGTGCCGGGTTGGCGACAGGCTTGCTATCTATAACCACAACGTGGGTTTAGTGTCTTCGGCTAGTCGTGGTTGCTCTGATTGTGCTTCCGCCTACCTCTTGGGGGATATAAGGGTCAAAATACTTAATTTGAAAAAACGTAATTTTAAAGTGGGGCCATTTCCATTAAGTCTAGATCTGATTATGGAATCTTAGTAATAAAAAAGAAAATATTAATTTTTGTGTACTTATACGACATTGATCGTAAAAAACATCATTTCGGAACCGATTACAAAAATACTTTTTTTGTATGAAAGCGTACTTTTTAGGTGATTTTGCCACTAAGCCTAGATCTGATAATAGAATCCCGAAAAAATCGAGGCAAAAACTTACAATATTGAAATCGAAGTCGGTTTCCAGAGCTTTAAAAGATTACTTTAAGTTTCCTATGGTACGTTATGGATACTAAAAGTTTATGGAACTGGCCACTTACAATAAATAAAATAAGAAAACAGCAACAAAATTTGAAAATGGTACTCTCTAGAAACGTGTTACTTTTAATTTCCAAGACTGTCATTTGTTCTTTAAATTGGCGGGGTTAAGATAATTGTGTGTAGTTATTACGAGTATAATGAAATTACATCGTAGTTTAAAATATTCGCTCAATGACATTTTACGATTTTCGCAACGAGTTAAGTGGATAAGAGAGTTGCCAGAGACTGGCATTTGATGATTAAACACCATCTCGTAGTTCTGTGTATTCATGGTTTAGACAATTTAGACGTGGATGAGGTCATTTGTATGATGATAAAACGTGAAGGTCGGCCGACGACAGAGGTTACTGAATCTAAAGTCGATACCGTGCGTCAACAGATTATGACTGACTAAAAAAACTTAAAAAGCCTTAAAATGAGCTAAGTATAAAACATTTTGCATGAGCAACTGAAGGTTCCAGAATCTTTGCACTGTATGGATATCGCATGATTTAATGAAAGACCATAAACGAATGCTTATAGAGTGGTGCAGAAAAGTTTATGGAGGAGTGTCTTTGGCTGTCTTTGGTTGCGATAGGGAATAAAATTTCGGTAAAGGCACTATTTTAAAACGGAAATACGAGGTCATTCACCAGAATGAGTCTTACATTTAGAAGAGTTACTAACAAAAGTTAAGAATAGACGGAGCATTGGCAAAAAAATGGTTGCGTCTTTCTTCGGGAAAACTGGACATTATATAACAGTATCACTTGAAAATTTACAGTCACTATAAATTGACATGTAAGTCACTGCTTTCTAAGGGTCTTAGAAAAGCTTTCTCGCAGTCATGCTATCCTTCACCTTGACATCACGTCTGCACATTCCACTAAGAGAACGAATGCGTATTTGAAGGCTTCAACTGTGAAACTGACGATGCATCCGCCGTACAGTCCGGACTTCGCACTTTATGACTTCTTTTAACTCCCAAGAATGAAAAACAAACTTGGAGGTTTACGATTCTTAAACTCAGAAGCGGCATTGAATGCATTCCAAGAAGCCGTTGAAGCCGTTCCCTACTGATGATTTGACCTACTACTTCACACAATGGCTCCGACGATTTACACATATTTCCAATGTGTAAATCGTCGGGGTATACACTTTGATAAGCAATAAATTAATCATAAACATCTTGACTAGTCCTATTTATCAGAATCCAGAAACTTTCAGCATGACATAAATATAAAAAGGTGAATTCCACGAAGCTATCACTAAAACAAAATAGAGAAAGTAAGTAATTAACTATCTTTACGTCCATATCCCCGGAGAAGTAGGCAGAGGCAAAACAAGGGCACCCATGACTAGCCGAAGAAGTCCCACAATGGGTTAGGTGGCAAGCCTATCGCCAACTGGCACACATCCAATCAAGGACAGCGTAATTTTTATTGAAAAATTGAAAATATATATTTTCTAATTTTTTTGTTGCCCGTCTCGGAGATCGAACCCTCAAGAAGTCATGTCCGACGTCGGATCGCTAGATATAGAGGCTATTAAAATAGAGAGATATAATAAATAATAAAAAATATAGAAAATATAAAAATCGAGTTTTGTGAAAATTATAATTAACAATTTCAAACAAAAACGCAATTAAATCGTATGCGTAAAACAGTTACGTATACGCTCGAGTAATAACCAATTAACAAAGACACACGCAGGTATATTTCGCAATTATACGAGGCAGAAAATAAACACCTTACATCTGCGTTGTTAGGTTAACAAAGAAATTAATTTCCTCCGTCTCAGCTTTCAGAAGTAATTATTTGAAAACAGATTGCGCCTGTCACTCGAACAAATCTGTGAACTTACATATTAATTTTAGTGGGAACAATTATTTAGGACACAGAAGCGAAAGCATTCCAATTTATTTTTGCCCCGTGTTGGTCCGGGCTCCCTTCCAGAATAGACCATCTGCCTTCCTCTGGCAGCTCGTAAAAGGCGAGCATAGGCTTTCCGTCACTAACACCATGACATCCTACTTGTTGGTATAGTTTCGCAGCAACTCACCGGGATTGGTACTACCGCCGTACCTATCCTGCCGCCAAACGTCAGTGCTTGTTGTTGACGTGTTCCGGTTCGGAGTATTAGGTAGTCGGTAATTTACTTTTGCTTGAGGCCTAGCATCCCGGCTACAGGTTGGCAGCGCACCATTACCACCTTTGCGGGTTAGGTAAGTTATTTAATTTGGTTACGAGTTTGTAGAATGTTAACTATGAATGGCCCCTGATGAAGAATAGTAACAATTGAAAATAAATCTCCGCATTAAAAAAATCAGAAATTTATTGATCTTCTTTATTAAAATATCTAGTTCAAAGATCTTTGAAAACATGTAAGGAAGCTTGGAATGCATAAATGACAGGGCTTTAATATATCTTCTATATTTTTAACGGACTTCAAGAAATGGAGTAGTAGATACTAGTCTAACTTTGATAAAAAGTGACAATTATTATATGTCTTTTGAATAAAGAACCATCATAATATTTCCGTTGTTAGCCACGTACTTGCCAAACATTAAAAAAATCGTACAGTGAAATTATCTACTTTTTGGAGTAGTTTAAAAAAAACATAAAGTCCATCTAGTAACAATAAATGAGAGAATGAAAGTTTCTCTACACTGTAGTATTTAGTATTTAAAACTTTTGAGATCTCATATAGCAAGAGAGTTTGTTCACTTTGTGTAACGTAACATTCAAACATTACTTTATAAACCAAACAAGTGTAGTTATTCACAAACGAAGATCTTAAACTTTAACGATTCTTAATTAAGTATCTCTATTTTTTAACCTCCATAAGTTTGACATGTCTGTGTTTGTGTATGTGTATGTGGGTGTGAGTCGTGTTTGTCTGTGGCGTTAAAGCTTTTCAGTGTTTAGACGAAATGCTGACGTGATCGAAATGGTTCTTAGCTATAGACGAAAGAGATGTGTGTGTGTGTGTGTGTGTGTGTGTGTGTGTGCGTGTGTGTGCGTGTGTGTGCGTGTGTATGTGTATGCCTGTTTGTCTGTGGCATCATACATTTTGAAGGCATGAACCGTTTAGATCTCATGGTGTCCTTGATTAGCCAAGTGTGTACAACGTAGCTATAGTCGCTTTCTACCCAAATACTAAAAAAGCCTTATACTTGTTTTACATTATTCACTAAAAACTAGACAAAAAAAACTAAATCTAAACAGACTAATGGTTGCCAATTGGTCGAAATACGACTCATTATTTATTATCTTTTTGATAAAAACTTCATCTTCATTTATCAAGACCAGCTACTGTGTTTGCAAACATTATGAATACAGTTTGTGCGCCATCTGTGATCTTTTATCGTTATCTATATTTTTCTTTAAGTGTATCAAATGCATCGTAGTAGGTATGTGTAATTTTTTTTTTAATTTAATGCACGTTTTAAGCATTATTTTTTTAAATAATAGCGTTCTGCACTTCTCCTGCACATAAACTATAAGTGTTTTAAATTTCATACTCCTCCGTCCGTGCAATTTTCATAAAAGGGGTCCAAAGTTTTTACTTTACGTACTCTTATTAATATTATGGAGATGTAAGCAATTTTCGATTTTCTAGTAAAGCCTAGTTTAGATTTTTTAAATATTGATTGCATCAATTTTATGAACTGTTCCATAAATTACTTTTTTAACGAGGTTGTCAAAATAATGGCAAAACAGTGTTTCCGTCTTTTTTATGAATATTGTTGAACAAATTTTGAAAAATAATTCAAGTTGTAACTCAATATAGAGAACGTGAGTTTTCTAGAATATGAATCTGTACTAGTACTAGATGAACCGGCGCACCATTTTCTACTACCTATTTTTAATGTGATTTTAGAAAAAGAATTGGAATAAATCACTCTTATCACTTAGGGGTATGAAGAATAGATAGTAGCCTATTTTCAGACCTACTGAATTTACAAATAAAATTTGATGAAAATCGGTAAAGCCGTTTCGGACGAGTACGGTAACTAACATTGTGAAACGAGAATTTTAATATACATATAAGGCTAGTCGACTCAGCAAACTTCGTATCACTTGACATTAAGGTCCCATACTTAGTCAGCCAGAAGAGCCAATCAGCGCACTCCCTCGTTCCATGATTACTATGAAATATTGCGCTCTAAAGTAAATGTCTTAAGCGACAAATCACTATTTTTGACACTATAAAAGTAATTTGAAAAAAAGTATAAAAACTGAAACACTTATCTTTTAGTTTAGTACTTATCTATGTTCAATTAAATTCAGTTTCAGTTAAATCTGGTCTCGATATTTTCATAATTGAAGTAGACAGTTGGGTTTTGCTTTCAAAAAAGGGTTAACTTTTTGATTTTTTTCTATCGAGCAAAGTGAAATGAATCGTGTTTTGGAAACACTAGTCTTACAAAGCATATTAATGTTAATCTTGTGTATTTTTGTCATCAAGATCCATGATTGCTTTGTATGAAAAAAAAATCATATTGCTGACGTATTTTAGCATACATGGACCCTTAACAGCTACTGCATAATATTTGACGCTTCGATAGTAGCGCAGTCTGCCGACTTCTATCTTTTTCCATAACTCGAACTACCACTTCGCGGCACCCGTTTTCAATCAGTAGAAGACAAGAAAGAAAATTACCTGCGAGAATTGAACTCAACTCCGAAAACAGCGTTTAAAAAATATTTTGATGATTGGAATATTAGTTGGCGTATCGTTAGTGTATCGTTTTCGAATGATCATAGTTTGAAACTGATAAAATAAATTTTGATGAATAACTGACAGTTTGTCACCCTTACTAATAAAACTTACGCGCCCGATAATCTGGTGTGTAACTCCACTTTTACTAAAAAACCGATGGGTTGCACTCCGGGAGTGCCGGCAGAAGTGAAAACTTGAATATTAACGTTGTGCATTTTTGATATTTTGGAATAGTTAAGGAATAATTTTGCACGAATTGCTTTGTCATGAAATCATTTATGTGGTAGAATACAATATTCATTTGTTGCGCTATCGTACACAAACATGACACCACAAACATTCGCGCAAGCGCCCTTCGACGTCTTATTCGCGCAAGCGACCTGCGCCGTCTTACGAAATTTCAGGTCACATGTCCTGACGCGAGTTTAAAAGTTTTTACCCATTCCAAAAAAAGTGTGCAACGCCGCTAAAGAAGATTTCACTTCAAAAATGAAGTTACACACCAGATAAATGAGCGTGTAAGTTTTATTACTAAGGGTAGTTATGATTACCCGGTTCTTTCTTGACAGAATAGTATTTCACAATAAGCCTGTCATATAGCTCAAAGCTACATCTCGATTCAATTAAAATAAATCGCTACTGCCTCTTACTCTGAAATGATTTTAAGACTTACTCCTAAGACGCAGAAGCCGGGTTTATCCGGAGCTGCAAGAAAATTAAAAGTGCTCGGGAAACTGGTGGCCGACTTTCATAAGAGTATTTAGAAATTTCTTGAAAATTAATTTCAATGTTTACGTAGCTTACTTTGCATATAGTTTAACACTTCTTCTAGCAGAAGTATATTTTTGCAGAATATTATTTAGTACTAGCTAAACCAGTGAACTTTGTTCTATTTAAAAACCAATTAAAAACCCAAAACCAACTTAAGATGACCTATATGTTTAAATATTACAGCACATTTCGAGTTTTGAGTTATGAGAGTTAGTTGGACTATTTATAATAGTAGTTTTATGCCTGTAACTTCTTAACTACAAAACTCGTGCTTTGAAAAAAATACAGGACACTGAGAAAAATCTGCCTGAATTGCGGCCGGAAAACATACAAACACAGAGAAAGAGAGACCGGCAGGCAGAAACAAGACAAAAAAATCTAAGAAACTACAACAATTTTTTCATATATTTCGTATTTATATTCTTCCAGACATTCAAATAAAATATGTGGTGGTATTTTGTAAAATATGTGGTGTGTTAAATACTACTCTACTATTCGAAATATATATTTACGGGCGAAATGTGGCGTTAATCAGTTACATTCATGCAAACCACTTAATATGTCGCTCACAATTGTACCTTTACCTTGCTTATATATCTTCGTAGTATGTATATTTGTAAAAATACACCATCATTTGTTTAAAACAAATTCTGAACTATTAGGAATAATACACTTCAGAAACAGTGAGAAACTGCAAGTGTCTAATCACAAACTTAATATTTATGAAAATAATGTACGTTGCATATCCCTTCGTATTTGTGACCAAATTCCTGATAATCTGAAATCACTTACATTAAAAGATTTTGAAAGAAGATATCTGATTTGCTATTAGAGATGATATAACATAGTGTTAAAGATTTTCTTACCAACATGCACATACAAATAAAATCTTTTTTAATAATTATAAACTTAAATTATTTTAAGAAATCATAGTTGACGACAACTATGATTTGCTACTTTTTCTTCTGACTGGCTAGCGTTGGAAATGGTGGTAGTAAAGGCATATAAGTAATAGGCCTAGTTGCCAGGGAGTTAATTTGCTGTTTCTTCTACTGACTTGCTAGGGTTAGAAACAGTGGTAGTGTACAGTAGGTGGGATTGAAATTTAATTTTAAAATTATTAGTAATAAATTATGAAGCTTATTAAAAGTATAGATCAGGTATTTGTTAAAAATATAAATGATTGCTGTGATTTAAATATAAAAGTTTCTATATTTGAATACCACAATGTGGCAGAATATGTTGGTATGCTTAATTATTTTTTAAAGATTTTTTAATATATAATTTAAATAAATTTCATTTTATTTCATTCTGATACTCGCAGAAATAGATGATGTGTACTGCTCTGGTGAACTACTGGACAACACTATCACCTAGCTATGACTGACTGAACTGGTGAAATAATCCAGTAGCCTTAATACGGACTGCGGAACTACTTAACCCACAAAGTGGCTGATTAACCTGATGCGGACGAAATTACTATTTATGAGTAGGTCTGTCCAAGAGGCCGACAGAGGTACAAGCAGGACAAATATGACTAGCCAATAATACATTTTAGTCTCATAATGTGATAGTAGGTACCAAATGGGCAAATCTGTTTACATTAGGAAATGGAATAACACATTTAAAGTGAATTGGACCGACCCGAGAATAAAACCCGAGACTTCTTATAGTTAACGCCAACACTGTACTACTAGACCCTAGAGACGTTCAAGAGTACTTAAGCCAAATTATTAGTTAATTTTATTATTTAAATAATAAAATTTATATCTTCTGGTATGTATCTATATACAAATTAGTTGCTGTTCGTTAGTCTCGCTAAAACTCGAGAACGACTGACCGGTTTGGATAATTTTGGTTTTGAATTAGTTTTTTAAGTCTAGGGAAGGTTTAAAAGATAAGAAAAAGGGAAAAACTGTGAGAAAACTAGGAAAATAACATTTTATTTTTTTCCATACAAACTGGACGGGTGGAACGAAGTTCGTTGGGATAGCTATTCATTTATATTTTAAATTAATCCCCATTTCCCTTGGTCATCGCATCACGCCTAAACGAATGGATCAATTTTGTTTATTGCTTTGTTTTGTTAGTTATTGTCAGAAGAAGGTTCTTGCAACCTTCCAACTTACCCCATGTTGGTCCGGGTTCTTTTACAGAATAGACACCTACGTAAATGGAGATCATCGTCTTACTGTCACTAATACCGTGACATCTGACTAGGTGGTAGAGTGTCGCAGCGACTCGCCCGGATTGGTACCACCGCCTTATCTATTCATAACATATACTAATAAACGTTTTATACGTTTTCATAATGTAACGAATACGCGATAACTTCAGCGCTTGCCGGTGACATGTTTCGGTTCGGAGGATAAGGTTTCCGACAAACTCACTTTGCTCGAGGCCTAACATCTGGTTAGCCACGCACCATTACCACCCTTGGTGTCTCTAAGCAGCGTAAATTTCTTACAATCAGGAAATTCGTCTGCTTGTTTGCTTATTACCAAAAACCCAAGTTTGGTTGGGCTAAAACCCAAGTATAGAGTGGAAGCTACTATTCATATAAAATAAACATTTTCTACTGATTAATTAATTATTATAGGCATACTTAAAGATGAAATAGACCGTAATTGTAAGTAAGCAATTCAATTTACGTTCGTATAAGGTTTTCGTCTTAGACTCTGACGTTTCCTAATGGGTTTCTCTGATTCCCTTGTTTCCTCGATATACAATTAATTACGTTCTCTAAAGAGTGGCTTCAAATGGATGAAAATACTACAAGGTATCTTTGAAACTAATTCTGAGATTCTAATAATAAAGGCAAAATGTCAGCGGGGGTGATTGTAGCAATTGGTTACCGGGTAATTGAAATTAGAAGTTTTGAGATTTGTAATTGTAATTATCTAAAGATTTAGATGTTGTTTTGACTTTTACCACTCTCCCAAGGAAACCCCTTTAGTAAACGATGTAAAATGTAGTTTATAATTTTCCTCGGAACATAGAGTACGTATTTGCTTAATTTCGTTACGATCGAGTTATTAAATTGAAATTGGTCATAAAGTCAAAATACAGACAGGCAGACAGACAGACGAAAATTTTAAGACAGTGTTCTGCTACCCATTTTATTTCAAACATCTTTAATGTAAAGAATTCACTCTTCTACAGTTTTATTTTAAGCGCAAATTATCTTTGTTCTCACATAAACGAAACAGCATGACCACTTAAGTCAAAAAGTTAGGGCAAAATAATACAAATTTGGTTAAATTAAGCGAACGTTTCCAAACTTTGCAGATTATTATTATAATCTGTTTGATATTGTTCGCAACTTTACAAGCGTCGAGTCGAAACGAACGATGCTACGAATTCTACAAATTGTCTACAAGTTAACTAATTTGAATCAGCTTCCGAGTATTTTATAAATATACAGGTTACAACCGAGAAAATTAATTAAGGGAAATAGAAACCTTACTTAAAATTGATTTAAACGGTTCTCAGACTATTTATATAATAGTACTTGTCCCGGCATTTGTACCCAGACCTGTATTTTAAGAGACTCCAAAACGGAGAAGGTTCTTAATTCGGCTGTATGTTTTTCGATTTGTTTGTTACGTGATTACCCAGTCGACAGTCAACTGACTTTGACTGACTGAATTTTTTTAGAAAAATAGATCATACAGATCATTATTCCGAGGTCATCGCATATTCATTTTATGAGACGTGGTACCCAATGAAACACACACATTTTTTTATTTTTTAACACACACACACACACACACACACTTCTTTTTTGGGTGACAATTTTAAACGGGAACATAATAGCAACGAGCATTGTAATTTAATTCACTTAAAATGATTCTAAACGACGAAGAAATTATTTCGGGTATAACATCCGTAGACCTTTTCAAGGCGACATTACCTTTGGCCATAGCTTCTAAAATGTTAAGGCATTATTGTGATTCATATCCCGATGAATATTCAAGAATATTCATGACTAGCTCGTTAGTGAGGGGGTCTAGCGTATTTATGTAAAGTATCGCCTTAAAAAGGACTTTTATTTAACGAATAAAAGAATTCAAAGGGTGGTTAACATTGTTAAGATATATGTTACGAATGTAAAATTTGGATATTGAATACTAGTTTTAGACTAAGGAGATTGTGTTCCAGCGAACAAGCAGATGGCTTTCCTAATGGTAAGAGATTACTGCTAAGGTGCGTCGCTGTCTTGCGACTGTGTCGTTAAAATTAAATGTGAAAGTACCTTATTGACGACGATAAGTGTCCTTTATAGTGCCTTAAATGTGTGCGTGTACTAGCGTACACTCGTAAGAAGTGAAACTTCTTTATGACGTTAGTTTTCAAAAAATAATTTACTATATGCAACTTTACAGAAATTGGTTAAATAAAGTTAAATTAGATAAACTTTAATAAAAGGCATTTATTATCATAGACATAAATACAAATTCTACAATTATTTCGAATCACGCGTGGTAGGGATAAGAAAAAGATGCACCATCTTAACGGAAAAATGTGACGCGTAACGAAAAAATGTTACACTAATTTTTTTTCCAACACCGATAAAGAAGTTTCACTTCAAAAATTGAATTTTGAATTTTATATATTATAACGGAAAATGAGCTTCTAGTTCGCTTTCTTATTGAATACAACATAAAACAAAAAATGTTCTGTAATCCCCGTGTTGATTCAATTTTTTTTTTGTAGAATAGACCTTCTGCTTTCCTGCAAATACTCATAACAGGCGAGCAAAGGCGATACATGTCATTAGAAACAAAAAGTAGGTAAGTATTAAAAAGTTAGTTTGTAGAATCCTGTACACCAACGTGCCCGATCCACCGTCTTACCTATTCCCTGCGCCATATTGACAATGATGGTAATTCTATTGTTCACAAACTAAACTTATTTTAGATGAATGCTGTCTTTTTCAAATGAAATAAAAACAAAAGAGATGGAACATTTTAGACATGTCAGATTAGTCCGAACATGTCAAATTGTGATATTTTATAATCAACATTTTCCGAGTGATAGATTAAAAGTCTGTAGAAATGACGTGTACGGTTTAATTTGACAGCACTAAAAGTGTTTTGTCTCTTTCTGTTACTTTCGTTAAAAGAAGACAGTGATAACGTAAAATTAGTTTAGTAAAATTACCACCAATGTCATGTTCCGGTTCAGAGGGTAGGATAGCCGGTAGACTCGCACAATTGGCCTAAAACTTCAGTCTCAAACCTACAACCTTTATTGTGTATATAGGCCACAGTTACTTACGGCCTCTACGGCCTCTTACTATCAAATCTGTTCGCTATCTTATCACATAAAAAAACGAGTACTTAAATAATATATCTTACATCTTTTATGAAACATATGAATAAGTATCAAAGGCGCTTCCACAGTTTCAAGATAAGAGTGATTCAGACCTTGCTTCATTTGACTCAACTCGTCTACAATCTTGTATCTCTTAAGTGTTTGACCTCCCTCTTCCAATTGAGCTCACGAAAATACGAATATGTGGTTTAACATATACCTTATCTCCATATTTTTAAGGACCATTTTAGTGAACGAGGAAGTAATAATTTTGTCAGTTCTTTTTTGTACTTATACCACTTTTCAGTGCTAGGAACATTAGTTCCAATACTGTATACACGAGGCAGCTCAGACTTTAAAAGATGAAATAACATGTAGTGAATACACAGCTTATTACCGACGAGAATTCTATGCAGTCATGAATATGTATTTTTGAATGTGGATATAAATGAAAAAGTTATATTTGTACTCTTTTGATTGTGCATGTTTCTGCATAAAATGCTTACATTTCCTTTGGATGTATGTGTTCATGTTTCATAAAGGAGTTCGACGTAAACTATAACAATTACGGATAAACAAACAGTTTTATTTGAATCTGTCTGTGTGTTTTTTTATGGCAAAAGACAGCTAACAAGTACAAGTGTAAGTAACAAGTGTGTGTGTGTGTGTAGTTGGGATGTTAGGCCAGCTGTGTAAGTCTACTAGCTATCTTCCCCTCCCATTTGAAACGTGACCTTGATATTATGGCGACAAGGATAGCTAAAACGGTGAATCCCTACCCGGGCAAGTTGCACACGTGGTAATGTTGGTAATGACCCATTTGACCTTTGCTTGCCTTTTACGAGCTCCCAGGCAGAACGGCAGATAGTCTATTCTACACAGAGGACCCGGACCAGCACCAGCAGGACCAGCAGAAGTTTAGCTTTTAGGTCCTATTGAGTAATCGGAATAGAAAGTGTCCAATGTTCTCTTCCGAGACTAAGACTATCTGAGCTAGTTTTCGTCGCGATTGGTTCAGGCGCTGACCGAAAAATATCTATAAGTATAGCATTTCTTTTTATATTAAAAATAAGAAATCACCTCTATGGTATAACAAGCCGGCTTTGGACTTGAGTTCTTTCAGGTTCCATTCCCGATCGGGAAACAAAAATAAATTGAAAATGTGTATTTTTAATTTTCTAACAAAATAACGTTGCCATGTAATAGATATGTGCCCGGTTGGCGATCAACCACGGGGTTCGGGTTTGATTCCCGACGGGGGCAGACATTTGTGTGATGAACATTTAAATGTCTTTATTTTCGGGTCTGGGTATTTATTTGATTTACTGTGGTATATATCAAAGTATTTCTACGTATTAGAATCATTGACTAACACCCATAACACTATTATGTTATTTACTTAAGTTGGGCACAAAATATAAACGAGTTTGTTGTGTGCTTTGGGGTAAGATTCAATTTGTATAACTTATCCTTGAATGTTTATTTTTAGTCGCATGCTGCCAATTTTGTTTAAATATATTACTAACACACACGCTAACACGCACGCACACATGCACGCACGTCATGTCAGCTATGTTCATAGATTTAGTATGTACAAGATCAACAAAGCGTGGGAGAGAGAAGTCCTTATCTGGTACAAATTGCCTTAGAGGAACAGAGAGAGAGAGAGAGTCAGGTACCTATGTGCCAATATTTACGCGAGTAAGAGATCATAGTATTCCTTTCATAGTGCATCGCTGTGAATTTTGTGAATTATTTTCATAATCTTACTATTTAACTGGAATAAAATGTAAAGGCAATTACGATGTCATGTTCTGTAAGCGCTTGTGATGTTACAAAACGTTACAATCCTAATAAATACACATTTCATAGGTAAACTTTGACATAAGAATATTTAGAACTGCGTTTTGTTAATATTTTTGCTACTTATCTGCTCAGAAGAGGATTTTTACAATATATTTATTTGCATTGTTTTATTTATAAAAGTATTTTGTACCCTTAAACGGCATAAGCAAAGATATTATGT
>NJDC01000519.1:46192-58934 GCA_002245475.1 Calephelis virginiensis | reverse complement strand
AACAAGGCGTGAAGGCAACGTATCACCTATTTCTAAAGGTACGCAAATAACGCACCTTCAAGAGAGCTTGTGAATCAGCACATAGATATGGCCCACTCCAACCGAGTCAACAGTGTTGCTATACTGATTCGCGGTATTGCAAAGGACATTTCACCCCGTTTTAAAAAAAGGCCACGATTATTATTACACGTTTCTAACACATTCCAATAATGGCGACGTTCTTTTTGTTTTATTTTTGCATGTTTGTAAAGCAATTATGTAGCAATTTTTTTATGATGTTGGAAGGCAAACAAGCAGACGGATGGTCTCCGTTTTCTGGTGGTTAGAAATGTACGCCTTCTAGAAACACCAAACGTGTTAATGACGCGTTGCCAACCTGAGGCCGGGCTGCTCGAGCAAAAGCAAATTTACCGGCTACCTTACCCTCCGAACCGGGACACCTCAACGGCAAGCACTGACGTTAGGGTGGCAGGAATAAGTAAGACTGTAGTACCAATCCAAGCGTGTCGTTCCGAAACTCTACAACCTATAGGATATCACTGCGTTAGAGACGGTAAACCTATGCTTGCCTTTTACGAACTGCCTGGCAGGAAAGCAGATAATCTTTCCTGCAATAGAGCCTGGAGTAACACGGGGTTAACAGATTTTAATTATTGTTTTTCGTAAGATGGATAATGATTTAGAGGTGATCTTCCACAAATCCAATGAAGATCCAATTAGTGGTCTTTCAGTTAGCTCTAGCATTACCTCTCGCCTCTATGATATAGCGGTCCAGGTGTTGGACTTGACTTCGATTCCTAGGTCGGCAACAAAAAGATAACTTGGTTTTTCCAATTTTTTAATAAAAAAATGTTACTCGGGATTGGACATATGCCCGGTTGGCGATAGGTTGCCACCTTTCACACTGTGGGACTTAGTGTATTTGGCTAGTCGTGGGTGTCCTAGTTGTTCCTTTACCAACGTCTTCGGGGATATATACGTCAAGTTATATCATAATTACATAACTGATAATTCTCACTTTTCCGAAACCGACGTGTTTATGTGAAAAGGGTTATAAATGTGGAACCAAAAAGGTTTGCAAAAGTCGTGAGATTTGGTACTCTACACATGGCGTATAGAACTTGGCGTGAAGATATGTATGCCTAAAACGTACTTTTTATAAGGTTTTAATTAGTTCACAATGTAGATATGTTTCTCACAACGAAAATTCGCACCCAATTTTAAAGCTGTCGTCAACCGATTGAGCTAATTTATAACATACAGGGCTTTATGACCCTGGAATATTATAATACAAAAAAAAACGATGGGTTGAACTCCGGGAGTGCCTGCAGAAGTGAAAACTTGAATGTTAACGTTGTGCATTTTTGATATTTTGGAATAGTTAGGGAATAATTTTACATGAATTGCTTTAATTATCAGTATAAAAGAACTATCATTTATGTGGTAGAATGTAATATGAATTAATTGAGCTATCGTACACAAACATGACAACAAGGACATTCGCGCAAGCGCCCTGCACCGTCTTACGTGTTTTCGATTAGGTCACGTGT
Organism: Calephelis virginiensis; assembly: GCA_002245475.1. NCBI lineage: Eukaryota > Metazoa > Arthropoda > Insecta > Lepidoptera > Riodinidae > Calephelis > Calephelis virginiensis. Next base: position 57,384 of record NJDC01000519.1, on the reverse strand, counting down.
CCTGACGCGAGTTTAGAAGTTTTTACCCATTAAATCATGCCCGCTAAAGACTAAAGTTTTCACGACAAAAACCTCCTAAGAAATTGTAACATTAGGTACTCGATCATTTTTGGGATAAGCCCAATATGTCGTGATATGCCTGGAATGGCTCTTCTCAAGTCTTTTACTGGGAAAAGCCTTTACAAATAAAAACTTGCCACAAAAATACGTTTTTTGTTAAACTTAGATGATACTTTAATAAAATTGGAGTCGGTTTTTACGTTGAACTATAGAAATATATGGATATGTTCTATTAAAATATGTATAATATATTTCGAAATGCATAGTATTTTTGCCCCATGTTGGTCCAGGCTTCTCTGCAGAATAGGCCTTCCTGCCAGGCAGCTCGTAAAAGGCGAGCATTGGCTTACCGTCACCGTGACATCCTAATAGGTAGTAGACTTTTGCAGCGACTCGCACGGATTGTTACCACCGCTTTACCTATTCCTGCCGATTAACACAACATTAAATATTCGATTTTTTATGTAAATTGATTTACAAAACGAGTAATAAGTAATTTTTTGTTAAGTTTGTTTAAACTTGGATTGTTTCTTAACAATTGATAAATTTTGCATTTAAAATATTGTACACATTCGGTATCGTTAACTACTATCCTCACTAAATTTAAAAACCTCATTATAAAACTACTTCATTGCTTTGCAAAATAACTTCAAACTTTTTTAACCGAGTACAAAAAAAGGAGTATTTGGAGGTTTGTTTCACGATTACTCCATCAGAAGCAAATCGATTTTGATGGTCCTTCTTTAGAAAAATAGGTCACAATTCTGAGTTGGTCCCATATTAATTTTAACATGATCCGACTAGAGATTTTTAATATATACTTAATTGTGCATACATTTTTCACTTATTATTACGACCTCATCAAAGATGAAGTGTGAAAGTGAAAAATATCATATAACGTAACTCAGAAACTGGGAGTAGGATGTTGATAAAATATATTTGGGACCATTTTGGGGCCAATTGCTATCTTACTAAAATATAAGTATCAAATCGCGACGTGGTGCCTAAAGAAATAGTTGGTTTTTGTTACCTTACTGATTTTTGAAGTGAAAACTTCTTTAGCGGCGTTGCACACTTTTTTTGGAATGGGTAAAAACTTCCAAACTCGCGTCAGATCGTCAGATCGTAAGACGGCGCAAGGCGCATGCGCGAATAAAACGGCGCAGGACGCTTGCGCAAGATCTAAAATAAAACGTAGATTCATTGCTGTTTTTCTATTGCTTAGATATTTCTGATGAGTATAGGATCCGCAATGGATAATACGCCGCATTATACCTACCATTACATTCTCACAAGAAAACATGATAGCAGATACGTATAATATCAACAGACATTGCTCCATTTGTTCCATCTTGAAAACAAGCTTTATGTCTAGACGAGCAATGTTCGATGTACAGATAATATGACGACGCTCCTAGCCGTCACAGGGTTTTACTTTAGCGGGTTTTTGTCAAGCCAAACGCAGGTTATTGATGTGAAAATAAGTAATTTTTTTGCATAAATGATAGTACTTTCATAGTGATAATTAAAGCAATTCGTGCAAAATTATTCACTAACTATTCCAAATACCAAAAATGCACAACGTTAATACTCAAGTTTTCACTTCTGCCCGCACTCCCGGAGTGCAACCCGTCTTTTTCACAGTGCTAACAAGCTCCTTTCCTGATCATAATAGGCACCCACTAAATACAGACACTGCCAGTTACGTTTATGGTAAGTACACACCATTTAAAGTTACTGACGCTGGGCAAAGTACCTACCTTTTTCTTGAAAATAATGGGTTATCCTTGTTTTTATTATACTGATATATGTTATCACTATATTGAAGGGCTTTTTATTTTTTTTGGAACCATAAACAAGTTTACAATATCGCTTATTATATAAGTACCTAGAATTACATATTTGTACTTATCATAAACTCAACATGTTGATTACAGATTAACTTTCTATATAATATTATGGACGCGGGACACCAATAACATTTATAATATAAACATTTACACAGTTTTAAGGGACCTAAACCTACAAATTTATACCTTAAATGGTAAATAAGATTTCTTTTATGATATTGGAAGGCAATCAAGCAGACGGATTTCCTGATGGTAAGATATTCGTGCCGCCTAGAGACACCAAACGTGGTAAAGCAAAATTAAATTTACCAGTGGTGACAACCCGGGTGAGTCGCTGCGAAACTTTACCACCTAGTCAGATGTCACAGTGTTAGTGACGGTAAGCCTTCACCTTTTGCGACCTGACTGGCAGGAAGGCAGATGGTTTATTAATCATATCAGATTAATAAACCAGCAGATGTTTATTTATCTTATGGTAATCTCCCTCTATAAAATTAGTCAGGGCAAGTAGCTTTGTGTATGTTCACATTTGCGTGTGTGGGTTTGTGTGTGTGCGCTTGTGATAAGAGACAACTGTGACCTAAAGACACCATAGATGTTATAGGTACGTTGCTGTCCTGCGACCGGGATATAATACATTTCTACCTCTGGATCGATTCTTTATTTATTCGACTCATAGACTGCCTCGTTGGTAGAAGAGCACACGCCTAACTCCACCGAACAAACGCGAAGCTCGGATTATTTTATTTAATTATTACGGCGGCAGGAATAGCTAAACATAAACATAATGTCATTAACTATATATAATCGGCGTCTTTTCTCTAAAATTCTTATACAACAGAATTATTTTATTAATTTATTATTACAACAGAATTCGAACTCATCTATCGTCTAAGCAACGAAGGATTCTTTAAAAAAATGTAAAATTTACTAAGCACGTTAAGGTGCTGAAATGAAAATATCTTAAATTTTAGATACATTCTTTTGTACATTCCTATTAAAAAAAGTTCTTTGCTCCCATATCCCGCAGAGGTAGACAGAGGTACAATCAGGGCAGTAACGACTAACCGAAGATACTAAAGTTTTTGCTGAAAATTACTTATCTCAGGCGTCGTTGTTTTTACAAAAATTTTGAAGAAACGTCATTTTTTGTTGCCCGAACCGATAATCAAACCCAGTACCTCATGAAGTCAAGTCTAATGCCGAACAGCTGGATCCAAAACATTTTAAACAGGACAAACAAAACGGACAAATATAACTGAGGACGTAACGAATACTTTTTGTTATCACTTGAATAAAACGCTCTCAAAACTTGAAGTGGATTTACAAGCTGGAAGGTAAATAAAATCTTTAGTAAGTCCGTTAGTAACTGTGCTTACGTGGCGTTGCACTTTTTCTTATTACCGTTTCAGGTGTACCAATGAAATAGCGTTCAAACTATTTCACATTTTTCAACTGCTTCACCAGTAAAACTCAGTTTCACAGAAACCCGGTGTGCGATCGGGATCAAAAATAGCCTATATGTTAATCCAGGTCACAATCTATATGTCTTCCAAATTTCAGACAAATCCGTTCAGCCATTCGAGCGTGAAAGAGTAACAAACATCCATACATACATACTTACAAACTTTCGCATTTATAATATTAATAATTAATAGGAAGGATAAAACTATTTACTACGTAATAGTTGCTTAGCTTTTATACCTCACAATAGCTTGTTGCTATCGTGAACATTTTTTTTATCCCGTGTTGGTCCGGGTCTTCGATGCTGTGTAGCATCTTTTCTGGGTAGGGATCACCGTCTTACCTAATCCTGCCGCTACAATGACTCTTCTCTGTCTAGAGGGAAAGGTAGCCGATAGACTAGCACAAAAGGCCTTCAATCCCGGCCTCAGAAGACGCACCTGTAACGGTTATGGTGCCTATAGACCACAGTTCTTAAGATCAGGAGAACTATATGCGTGTTCGCTGACCTCTAATAAAAAACATGTCAATGGCGAACACTAAATCCATGGCGGTAGGTAGATTTAAATCAGATATAGGTTGCGGTAGTGCCAATTCGAGCAAGAAGCAACACTTTACTCTCTCACAGTAAGCAATTGCTGCAAATTATACAAAAAACGTTAACGGAACTGAACAATGAAGTCATATCTGACCAGAATTTGTAGAATACGACAGAGTATAGGGAGGGTAGAGAGTAAAGAAACATTTAGTCAGATATCAAGTTCATTAATAAGATGCACACAGACACGCAAAACTTATTAGACCCTTATTTCTCAGTTGGGGATTAAAAAAAATATATTTTAAAATTTTTGTCTGTCTGTTTGTTTCGGCTACTTTCTGGAAGGCTAGACGGATGCTGCAAAATTTTCACTGATAGGCAGCTAATATAATAATGTAAAAGTTAGGCCATTTTTATTTCAAACGTTTTAGTTATATTCCAAGCGTATGAAATTGCGGGCACAGCTAGAAGTATATAAAAACAATATGCAAACAATGTTGCTTTGAAACCAGCGCAAAAAAAGGCTTAGTCACGAAGCCACAAGCAAAGACTTGATGTCAACTGCTCGTCATAGTTATTTATGATGCAGCTGATCCGAAGTTTAGCTAATTTGCATTCTGTCCCCACAGACTGTTCGCTAACTATTGGAATACAATAGAAGATGCAGATCGATATTGTAAATTATTTCATAAACTAGCGCACAATGTGATCAGTCGGACATTTTCAGTAAATATTTATACATTCAGTCAAAACAGGATCGGGAATGGATGATTTGCTCATGGTTCCAAATTCAAATTTTTGTTTTTCTTTGTTGTTAGATTGGCACAATTGTTTTCCATTTGGCGCTAAGTTTGAGCTGCATTTGTTATTCATTTTAAATCCAATTGAAATAAAAACAGCACTGTAATGCCAATGGAATTTCGTGTTCGAAGTCAATGAAAATGTTACAGAAGGTAAATAAAAAAAAAGACGAGTGCACTTCGGGAGTGCTGGCAGAAGTGAAAACTTGAACATTAACGTTGTGGATTTTTGATATTTTGGAATGGTTAGGGAATAATTTTGCATGAATTGCTTTAATTATCAGTATGAAAGTATTTACTATCATTTATGTGGGAAAATGCAATATTTATTTGTTGCGCTATCGTACACAAACATGACAACATGAACATTCACGTAAGCGCCCTGCGCCGTCTTACGAATTTTTGTCTAACGAATCAGATCACGTATCCTGACACGAGTTTAGAAGTTTTTACCGGCTTCAAAAACAAGTGCGCAACGCCGCTAAAGAAGTTTTGACTTAAAAAAAATAAAAAACGGTAAATCGATTTTATCAAAACCTCTTGCTTATGAGTGGTACAAAGCGTTCGAGATGTGATGGATGATTTGTCTCATTGAGTCAAAAGGCTTACAAGCAAATATATAAATAATAAATTAATGCAAATAAACATTAAGCCAATTGGCTAATAAACCAAAAACCCTATAGTTATATGAATTAACGAACTAATGGGCCAGCGAACCAATAAAGAAATTAGTCAACAAACTAATAGGCCAATGGGTAATAACCCGAGGAGCAGTAAGTATTTTACAACAATTTTAAATTAGATTGGACTCATGCATAACTCCAATAATATTCAGAGAAATGTCCTATTTTTCAAATAATCGCCTTATCTTACCCCTGCTGTCAATTACCGGCTCCCGGTTAGACACGTGGGGGTAGTTTCGATTTAGGGGTTACAAACGAGAGGTTATTTAAATATTTTTTTTAAATTGCAATTTTGGTACTGAACTCCGTTATTGTTTGGAAAATGAATCAAGCAAACAACCTTCTTTATCATAGTTTTACCTATTCCTGCAGCCCTAGCGTTAGTGTTCGTGTAATGTGATGGAGGGACAGATAGCCCTTAAAATACAGATGTTGCACATGTGACATTGGATACCGGATATAAGATTGCGACGCATCAGTAACATCCATGGTTTCTGCATGTTCGCTATCTTGTAACTTAAGAAAGTCTAGCCAGTAATAAAGATGTAAACACAAAACATTTAATAAGAAAAGTAATGTACATTTTAATCGAAAAAGAAACCAGACAGAAGACATTTTATTTGGAGTACTGGAATCAGAATCTTGCTCGTCTTTTGTTAACATTTACTACATTTCTAATTGCACTATCACTGTGGAGTTTATTCTGTCATGAAAACATATTTTAAGACTGGAAAAGAAATGGCAAAACGAACTTCCCGTCAATTATTGTATCGCCTCTTTGGTCTAGCGGTCTGGCGTCGGACTAGACTTCTTGAGGTCCCGGGTTCAATATTGAAAAAAAATAGAAAATATATGTTTTCAATTTTCTATAAAAAAATAACGTTGCCCGGGATTGGACATGTCCCCGGTTGGCGATAGGCTTGCCACCTATCACAATGTGGGACTTAGTGTCCTCGGCTAGTTGTGGCTTATTTGGTTTTGGGCCAACCTCTTTGGGGATATGGGCGTGAAGATACTTCCTTTTTTTAGTTTTGCACAATCAATACTGTCGCCATTTCCAAAACCAACCAGTCAGAAAAAAAAAACAGTAAAAAAACTTTCAGCTACTAAGATTTGTTTAAATTATTATATTAAATCTATTTTATTTCAGTTTGATATTTAAATTTTGTCGAGATTTTTTCGAATCAAAGAAAAATATCATTTCAGATTTGTGGATAATATAGTTATACAAAGCGAATGTGGAAGGATACCCGGGTAGATCTAAGTTTACACTCCACGATAAAATTGTTCGGATTTTATACGAAGATGGTGTCAAGAGTCTCCAAAACCGACGTGTTTGTATGGAGAGAGTAAAAACTGTGAAAGATACTAAACACTGCAAGGATAGTAACATTTGACACAAGATACTCTTTGCCTACGCTGCAAGGGACTTGACGTGGAGAAAATTAAGTATTACAGACAGGTTTTAAATCCGCACTTTTTGCCTCCATACCCCGTACCCCGGACCCGATATAGGTTCAAATCCAATACGAGCTGTTTTTTTTTATTTCAAAAGTAGCTATATCGGCGAACTTAGTTACATTTTTAAGGTAAACATGAAAATGTTGTTTCCGTAGTTTCTTTGCAGTTTTTCCAATTTTTATTTTGTAAACCTTCAATGGACTTCCGTAAATAATTCAATACCAAAACTAGCCAAATCGGTGTAGTCGTTTGGAAGTAATGCGCTTGCATGAATTTTAACAATTTATGTTTTAACAGAAAAGAAATACAACGCATTAATGCTCTGTAACTTGCCACGGTTCAACTAAGATTTCTGTCATTTTAAAATTTATGGCAGATTTCCACAGTCAGTCCTTCATTTGTGTTTGCAAGCTTTTCAAATTCGTACAACGTAACAAATCAATTTCCTGTTCAAAATATAATTATGCAAAACAAAATTGAGATTCCATTTATATAAAGCATTGCTAACTTTTCTTTATAAACTTTGCTTTCTCTAAAGTGTATATTATTTATTATTCTTTTAAAGTTTTGGCGAAAAAAGTCACGTTTTTACAAAAACTCTACAGTTCAAACGTGACAAAAATATAAGAAAATCTTCTACGAATTGTATTCATTGGTTATGAATGTTAACTTTGTATGACTCTGTTAGCATAATTTATCTCTATCGAAGGATATTAGTGGTAATTTTGTTGTCTACTCACTAAAGTAATTTCAAGTTATCGTTATCTCTTTTTAACGATAGCAATAGAAAGAGACAAAGCACGTTTAGTGCTGTCAGATTATGACATGACATTTCTACAGACTTTTACGCTGAATTTCACTGTCAAACTTAAACCCGATCAATTACACCTAAACTCAGTTAACACGCTAAACTACGTTTAGACTACCTTGCATTTATTTCAAGTAAATAAAAGATGATTTAATCTGACCCGAGTTCAGTTTCTGAAGCACTGATTTCCTTCCTTTGATGATTTACCCGTTAAACGAGTATAGTCCATTGTCAAAGGTATCAATCATGTCAATTTTACTGTCAAAGACATTTGTTATTTGGTTTAAATATTTTATTCAATTTTGTTCGTGACAAGTAGATTCTCGAATATTAAGAATATTGTCAGTTTTAAAAGAGCCCTTGCTACAGCCTAAAAACTTGATTAGATAGAACTCGTTTACGCTGAACTTAATTTTTTTTTTATGATATTGGAAGGCAAACAAGCAGACGGATTTCCTGATGTTAAGAAATTCACGCCGCCTAGAGACACCAAAGGTGGTAATGGTGCGTTGCCAACCTGAGGCCGGAATGTTAGGCCTCGAGCAGAAGTAAGTTTACCGGCTACCTTACCCTCCGAACCGGAACACGTCATGACGTTATGGCGGCAGGAATAGGTAAGGCGATGGTATCAATCCGGACGAGTCGCTGCTAAGCTCTACCACCTAGTCAGATGTCACGGTGTTAATGACGGTGAGCCTATGCTCCCTTTTACGAGCTGCCTGGCAAGGAAGGCAGATGGTCTAATCTACAAAGGAGCCCGGACCAACACGGGGAAAACTTAACTTGGTTTTCAGCCTTTAATAATTTTAAATTTAAAAACGTCACAACTTGACATGTCCAGATTAATCTGATAACTCTAATATATTCCACCTCTTTAGTTCTAGTTTCAAGGGAAAAAGTGAGCTTGCACCTAGAGCAAGTTTAGTTTGTGCTCACCAGAATTACCACCTTGGCTAAATTGGCGGTTAAAGGATCGGTATTCGCTTTCTCCCGCTTACCGTATTTTAACATTTGCCTGATAGCGACTTAGCACAAAAACATAGTTTATCTTTTTTAAATACGTGTGTTTTTCCACAATACTCTTTATTTAATACTTTTTGTTTTCGCTAACCTATAGCACTTTTAACAGCATTATCAGGGCTTATTTTATAAAGGCTTATTTTACATCTATTATCAGGGCCTTATAATTAAAATTCTTTGTTCACTTTTAGTTCTGAAACCCTGACGGTATTATGAATTATATAGCAAATTGCATATTTTTTTATATAGCAAATTGCAGTGTACACCTAAAAAGAAAAGTAGTAAAACAAAAATAAAAAAAAGAGTATTATGAAAAAGTGCCTACTAGTAATATTTCGAAAAGTGTAGGTATATACAATGGTATTCCACCTTGTGATGACTATAAAAGTAATCATTCTATTGTTTATCTCTTTCATTTTACTTATTGAAGAATAAGACAAATATTTACTCACCTTATTCATTCTTTAATACAGTGGAGGCTACGTACATAGCCTCCAGGTATCTTTATGATAAATTGACTTTATTGGTACGCGTTCAGATGGGAAAGACTTCGTAAATATTCTAATCAATTTTTTGATAAAGGAAAATGTTCTTTATTTAAAAGACGCTGTTATGTTTCAACCAATTTTATAGCTCGTTTATTATAAACACACAATGATGTAATTGATCTCTATGATTAATAATACGGAGCTCGACTTTTGTTTCTACCACCATCAAACATGTTACGTGTAGTCAATAAGGTCTCATATTACCCTACTAATATAATGAATCCAAAAGCGTGAATGCTTGTACAGTACTACTATTTAAATTATACGCTTCGGCTATACAAAACAGAGTTAATATACAGAGTTTATTACATAATTAATCATTTTACTTAAATTTAGATTGTGTCAGCCAATTAAAAAATAAAAGTATCTTCATGCCCATATCCCCGAAGAGGTAGGCAGAGGTACCAGTGTACCCAAGACTAGCCGAAGACACAAAAAAAAGTAGAAAGGTAAAAGTATAAAGTGCAAAAAGAGTAAAAAGTGTTAAGCGGAAGCGCATAATTTAAATAGTAGTACCTACTATATGTAATTTACTAAAATAAAATAAAATTAACAGACGTATAAAGAGGACAATAATGAGGAGAAAATATTACAAAGTAACAATTATGTTTTCACCGAGCATACAAAATAAATGGACACCTCGGAACGAACAAACAATCGAATTATCCTGTAAATCAAATACCAAAGAGAACAAAGTTCGGCGTGTGCTGTAAATCGCTCCCGAACTAACATTAATCGTCCGCAGCGAACTACTTCCAGCGATTATTTCGTTGTAACTGTTTTGTCCCGAAACTACTGTTTCCAAGTAATAACGCTTCAAAACTAGGGATCAAAGGACAATCTTATTATTGCATTATATCAGTGTTATGTTTATATTATACTAGCTGTCCCGGCGAACTTCGTTCCACCCGTTCAGTTTGTATGACAAAAATGAAAATTTTGTTTTTCCTAGTTTTCTCGCAGTGTTTCACTTTTTATTATATTTTAAAGCTTCCCTGGACTTGAATAAATAATTAAAAACCAAAATTAGCCAAATCCATTCAGACGTTTTCGAGTTTTAGCGAGACTAACGAACAGCAATTGATTTTTATATATATAGAAGGCTATATCAATATTATTTTTTAAATTATAATTATAAAATTATAAAGCCTCCTGTCGCCGCTGTGGTTTAGCGGTCCAGCGTTGGAGTTGACTTCTTGAGTTCCCCATTTCGATCCTCAATTCGGCCAAAAAATAAATAGAAAATGCGTATTTTCAATTTTCTTGTAAAAACAACATTGCTTGGGATTGGGTATGTGCCCGGTTGGCGATAGGCTTGCCAACTATCACACTGTGAGACTTAGTTTTTGCGGATAGCCTTGAGTGCCCTGATTGTACCTCTGCCTCTATCTGCCTATTCGGAGGTATGGGCGTGAAGATACATACTTACTTGAATTGCAACTTTTTTTAGAACCCAAAATATTCTTTCTAGAGCTCCGCGCGCTGCGTAAAAGGTTAGATAAACGTAAAAATCATTTATGACAAAGTTGTTCCCCTTTTATATTTATATTAAATAAATATAAAATAAAATAGTAAGCCATAACCTTTAGCTATTAGCGTTGACTCACTCTAACATTTTTGATAATAATTATGCAGTATTACTTGCCGAAGCCTGTATTGGTTTTGAGACGTGAGATAGTTAAAATAATGCATTATTTGGGAGAGCGTTTTTATTTTTAAATGTCTTATTAATAATATCAACCCAAACATTATTTTTAATATTTTTTCAGATTTTAAACAAATTTGCCAAATTTTTCTGAACAGCCATAGTAATGTCAGAACGGCAGCCACATTTTGTTTTAATTTCAGGGTTTTTCGTAGGTGTTTCATGTCCATATTGAGTATGAACAAGTTGTATAGAAGGGACAGAGTAAACAAACGCAGCGCACGCTGCGGCAGAAATATGTAACAAAAGGGGTTA
>NJDC01000519.1:9539-31518 GCA_002245475.1 Calephelis virginiensis | reverse complement strand
GTATAAACAAACTACAGTGTAAGCGAAAGTGTTAAGTAGACGTCCATCATTAAGTCTGCAAGACAATTGTTTTATTTTTTTATTTGTACCAAAATTTTTTTTGTCTATCTGATCTAATTTATATATCTGTTCTAGTTCATTTTTTGAGTAATTTGGGGATCTTGATGAGAAAGTGTGTTAAAATTATAGTGAACATTGGAACGTTCACAACACCGCCGTCCATCATTAAATCTGTAAGACAGTTGTATTATTTTTTTATTTGTACCAAAATTTTTTCTTTTTTGGCTATCTGTTCTAATTTATATATCTGTTCTAGTTCATTTTTTGAGCAATAATAATAAATATCCCTGGTCAAGTCACACCAATTGAATTTAACCCCAAAAATAAGCAAATTATATGCTTGTGTTATGGGCGTTAGTCAACCATACTAATACATAGAAATACTTAATTATATGTAGATACCAGAATAAATTTAATAAACACCCAGACTCGGAATGCAGACATCTAAATGTTCATTACACAAATGCCTGCCCCGTCGGGAATCGAACCCGAGCCTCGCGGTTGGTTGATATAGTTAGGCGTGTACACTAGCCACTAGACCAACGAGGAGGTCACGAGTTGCAACAAGGCGAGGAATTTAGGGATCTTGATGGAAGTGATTAAATATTACAGTGAACACTGAGACGTTCACGAAACCGCCGTCCATTATTAAATTTGTAACAAAGTTCTATTATTTTTTTATTTGTACAAAAGTGTGTTTTTTTGTGTGTCTGTTCTAATTTATATATCTATTCTAGTTCAATTTCTAAACGTTTTGGCGATATTGATGAGAGGAAATTACAGTGAATATTGAGACGATCACAAAACCGCCGTCCTATTTTAGTAGATGGGGCCTATTTTAGTATACAACTTAATTTGGAAACTATTTTCTCTTAATTTTTAATCTATTTTAACCTTCCGACGGGAAAGAGGTGTTAAGGTTTAACATGTCTGTGTGTGCTGTGTTTGAAAAATGACAAAATCGAGATGGTCTTTACTTTTTAGCTACATTACTGATAAGTTATGTCGGGGGCTCTTGAATATTTTTTAATTTTAAGTTACGTGATATTAAACGAAAACCCTTTACTCCCTTTAAAGTGAAATTAAATGACATTCGGCCTGATCCCCTGCTCCCTTGAATACCTCACTATATTATGGACGCTCCTTAAATATTTTTTCCCTTGGAGAAGTTACACAAATTCAATCTAACCGCAAAGTAAGTAAATCATATGCTTATGTTATAGATATTAATCAACTATTACGATTTTAATACATAAAAATACTTAAACAGATACCGGAATAAAGTCAACAAATATTCAGACCCGATAATGCAGACATATAAATGTTCATCACACAAAATCTGCCCTGTCGGGAATCGAACCCGAGCCTATGTCAAATATCTATAACAAAATTTGTAGACGGTAAAATTGATGCATAAATTTAGTACGCTTTTCTGTCATGACTATCATCATTAGGCTCAGACCAATTATATGGTAGGTCAAGTACGCAAACTACTTGTAACAGTCTGAATACATCTCCCACTGAATACTAATGATCGTTAGTAATTTCACTGAAACAATAATTACGCTTCGTAATTCTTGTTCTACTGTACTCGATTACAATACATTGAAACTCTGATCTAGTTTGTACGAGTATTAATGTCTTGTACGTGTTCGAGATACAAACATCGATGTACGAATATCGATTTCCACAATCCAATTAAGATTACGAAATCAAGGGAGCGGGATATTAATGATATCAACATTATGAGGTTGTAACAGATTTACGCAATGTCCTGTTGTATAGTAAAATATTTTTAGGAAGAATGTCAACTACTTTTTAACCGACCCCAAAAAGTAGAAAATAATAAATTCGACTGTATATTTAAAAACAAATATCACGACCACATACATATATCCCCAAGAATAGGCAACCAGTGCATCCACGACTAGCCGAAGACACTACCACAATATGATAGGTGAAAAACCTATCGCCAACCGGACACGTCCAATCCCAGGCAACGTTATTTTTATTACAAAATTAAAAAACACATTTTTCTTTACATTGCTCGAGCCGGAGATCAAACTCGGAATCTCAAGAATTTTTGTCCAACACCGGTTTGAAATACGGATTTGGATGGAAGATTATTTATTTATCCATTAATTAAAAAAACAAACATACATTTGTATTGATAGCCTCTACCCCTTTTGGAGGCGGTTAAAAAAGGGTAACAAATCCCAGTTTTAATAACTCGAAATCTTACCCTCAAAGGATGTTTTTATGATCCATACCTGTTGTGATCTATATCTGTAATCAAAACCATATTTCTCTTTACAACGTAATCAGATTTAAATAGTGACGTACTAAATGCCATTTAGAACAATTTATTGCGCATTTAGTACAATTTTGTCATGTTTTTATTCCCTTTTCCTCCTCTAAAAGTTGTATTAGGCAGCCATAACGACGCCATTGTCATAACATTTTCATTCACAAAATTCTCTTTCGATATTTTAAGCAATGATAAAAATAAAAGACACAAGTACAAGTAGTTACAAGTAGTTTGCGTACTTGAACTACCATATAATTGGTCTGAGCCTAATGGTGATAGTCATGACAGAAAAGCGTACTAAATTTATGCATCAATTTTACCGTCTACAAATTTTATTATAGATATTTGACATAGGCTCGGGTTCGATTCCCGACAGGGCAGATGTTGTGTGATGAACATTTAGATGTCTGCATTATCGGGTCTGAATATTTGTTGAATTTATTCCGGTATCTGTTTAAGTATTTTTATGTATTAGAATCGTAATCGTTGATTAATATTTATAACATAAGCATATGATTTACTCACTTTGCGGTTAGATTGAATTTGTGTAACTTCTTGTCTTTGAATTTGTGTAATTACTTCCACACAAAACACCTATCTTAATCCGTTTAGGATTCTCATCCCAGATCAAAAGAGTTTTAGTCACAATTTTGTTCTGGTCGTTAACATACATTCAAAACTACAAAATTTATCCCCATTTTGGTCCAGGTTCACTCAGTAGACTAGTTCATCTTCCTCCCTACCTGGCAAAGAGACGAGGAGAGATCAATTGAGTTAAAACCAACAGGACCAATATTTTCAGCCCAGAGATTAGACGCTAGCCAGAAGGTTTTCAGTAATAACTAAAGCCTAACACCCGCTTCACGGAGTACCTTTTCTTTCTTTCTTGTGTGTGTTCAAAGAAACACTCTTTGAACACATGTTTTAATCTTTTTTGTAGTAAAACGGTAACAGTCTAACAACATCCTCTTCTTTAAGGTCGGCTAAAAATGAGCATCGCGGATAGCAACACTTCTATTTTGTACAACACTTAAAGATACTCAGTAGTTTCTTAAGAAAATTAGCTGAGCTTTCCGAAACGTCCCGCTGCCGAAAATATTTCATCAGAAGTAAACAAAGAAAGCGTTTAATTAAACAAATTGTACTTCCAAGAAATAGAACAAATTTTTAGTGCCTTACATTCTGAAACCCGGCGAAATTAATTTCAGAGATAATAAGAAAATAAAACGTGATTATCTTTAGGCTACCGTCTTAAGATAAAGTAATTAGGATTAAAGACGACACCGACAATAAATCTGACCGAATAATTCAGAAATTATTAGCTAAGGGAATTAACAAAGCTTTTTAACTCGGTAAAAATTACTACATAGTTAAAGTGCTTTTCGCTTTTAATGTAACGATGTCACGTAGTTTAACTCGCGAGAAGTTAAGCCGAGTACACACTACTGTGTTGTCACCTCGGTTTTATGTACAGGGTGTTTTAAAACCTTATTTTAAGGGGAGGGTTTTGCTTTTTCTGTGCCTCGGAGTCAAACGAGAGAGATCACTTGATGATTAGCCACTATACATGAAACAGCATGTTTAACATGTAAACAGCATGTTTAAGTTTCCTCCTGCTAATAATACTTGTGATAAGGTGGTGATAGAGAGCTATGCAGCAACTTACCTGGGTGGGACAGGGTCAAGTTCAAGCGGTAAACATATACAATAGGCCTAACATCTCGGCCTCAGTACAGCATGGCACCTATATCATCTATGGTGTCTATAGGGCACGGTTATCCCTTACCATCAATGTACTTGTTCGCTCTCTAATTCCTGTGGTCTAGCGGTCCAGGTGTTGGACTTGACTGCTTGAGGTTTTGGGTTCGAATCCCGGGTCGGGCAACAAAAAGAAAATTTGGTTTTTCCAATTTTCTAATAAAAAAAAATAACGTTGTTCGGGATCGGATATGTGCCCGGTTGGCGATAGGCTTGCCACCTATCACATTGTGGGATTTAGAGTCCTCGGCTAGTCGTGGGTGCCCTGGTTGTGCCTCTGCCAATCTCTTCGGGGATATGGGCGTGAAGATACTTTTCTTTTTTAAACACATTTCCAGATTAGAATCTTAAGCCTCTTGCTTTATAAGATTACTAGCTCATCTACTTTATTAAGTATAATAATTTAAGTATGATAATTGACGATTAGACAGAAATGGTAAAATTTTTCTGTATCGGTCCGGGTCTTCTGTGTAGAATAGATCATCTGGTTCCGTGCCAGGCAACTAGTAAAAGGCAAGCATAGGTTACTTGGGTACCAAAAAAACCATAGGCACAGTGCTTCGCAGCAACTTGAACGGGTAGGCATCCACCTCCTTACCTATTTCTGCCATCTTAATAACAACGTTATGATCCGTTCCGGAGATAAGGTATACCTTGCGAAATTTAAGATTAACACTTCGGCCTGAGAAGAGCTATGTATCTATAACATGTGTACCTAGTGCTTATCGACCATGGTTGTGTCTATTAGGAAACCGTGTAATTATGTCAATCAAATGCTATAGAAAAACCAAACATAAGCAGGAATCTATTTTTTTTTCAGTTAATACAACTAAAAACGTTGCATTTATACTAAAGATGATAAAGTGCATTACCAACTTGAGGTTGGGATCTTCATATTGGTTTTAACAACCTCAAGCCACACGAAGTTCGCCAAGTCGGCTAGTACCTAGTAATAAAAACCAACAAAAGCAAGTTCGAACTCTAGAGTGAACTAATGGAGATAAATGAATGAATATGCATTTAAGTAGACGCCTTATTTATATCGTATGCTGCAGTTAAAACAGTGTAGAATTAAAACCCATAAATACAAACTCCATAAATCTTTACAATTAAAGCAGCATATTTATAATCTTGTTCGCAGTTCTCTGTTACAATTACAAAGATCTACAGATAAACGAAATTATTTTTTCACATTTTTCATATATATAAAAATGAATCACTATTTCCTATTCATTGCATCACGCCAGAATGAAAAACCAAAAATGTTAGCAAAATAACTAATTATTTTTTGTTGTGTTAGTTCTTGATCGAAAAAAGGCCTTATGAAGTTAAAAACCGGAAAAATTCCAGGGAAAATGAGAAAAATAATTCTTCATCATACAAATGTTTAGTAGCTATTAATGTCAAGCCACACGAAATTCGCCGGGTCGGCTAGTAATTGTAATAAAAATCATTTCGATTCCAAGAGTGAAAAGAATGAATAAACGATGATAAAGAATGAATATACATTTAAGTAGACGGCATATTAACATCGCATGCTGCGGCTATAACAGTGTCGGTTTAAACCCCATAAACACAAACTCCATTAAACCCGTGTGGGTACAGCTACACTAAGTATGTAAGACCAAATGCCTCTCTCCCTAGCCAGCTACGAGGCAAGCTAGGTTAAATGTAATAGAGTGCTGTGTGCTAACTTGTCCGCCTGGGAATGTACCGCCTTACATTCCTTTCCGCCTTAAAGACAGTATTTGCAACTATTGTTTTCCGTTCCTAAATAGATTAGCCCGTAGACTTGCATTGCAGCCTTAACACCCTTGCCACAAGATAACGACGTACCTATAAAATCTTATAAAATGTATGCTGTAGACCTCGACAAAAACGTTTTTAACCGAGTTAAAACAACGAGGTGGTTCTCAATTCGGCCGGTATATTTTTTTATCTATGTATACTGATTTCTCCGTGGTATCAGAACCGATTTGCGTACTTCTTTTTTTGTTTGGTGCGAAATAGTCTCGAATTGGTCCCATAAAAAATTGATTCAGGTAGGCCAATTAGTTTTTATTTTATGAGCATTTTTACCTATTTTCACCTATCCCGAGGTTTATTTTTATTAAATTTAATCATATCAACAATAAAGTAAAAAGTATTAAACAAATATAACAACGTTAATTAAAACCGACTTCAAAAGTAAAAAATAATAAAGATTTGATATTAATTACGTACTACCTATTACTTATATGCGCTATTTACTAATAGGCTTGAAGTCGTTGCCAATCCAATTTAATACTTACTTATAATGTAATTATTAGTTTAAAGCTCGGCACCGACTTCAAACCTATTAGTAAATAGCACATATAAGTAATAGGTAGTATATAATTAATATTAAATATTTATTATTTTTTTTACTTTTGAAGTCGGTTTTAATTAACTTAGTTATTTTTATTTGCTTTTGTACAAAAATCATAAAGCAGTTCATAGAATAGGAACATTTATCCAGAAAATTTCAACTGTGTAGCTAGTAGTCGCCATAGTTCGGGAACAGTATCTGCAAAATACTAACAGAATGAATTGTCTTATATATTACAGAACGTGCTTGTGATTTGGCTAGAAAACTACAGTTCAAATATAAAACAGTATGGAAGCTTTCTATAAACGTTCAAAACGGCACACTCACACGAGCGCATTAGCGAGTGGTAGCACAATGGTAGCGAGTTCCACATCAAAACTAGTAGTCACAGTGTCTTTTGTTTTTGCAATCTTTTTAAAATGCAAACGTATTCGTCTCTTATTCTTTCGCCATGAGATTACCTGTTTATAATATTTGTATACTACGTTGTTAATGCATTTCGATTGTTAAACATGACAACCATTTTCCTTCAATGGAAGCATTTTATCAACTAGGCTAAGTTTCTACACTGTTCCATATTTGCACTATGGCAAAGGGTTAAAAAGGAAAAAATACATCGGATGCGGGTTAAATCAGTGTCGATTTGAAACTCTTTCCGTAACTCCATAAAACATATCAATTGCTATAAAATAAATTTTATGGCCAACTTCATTCTTGAAATGACACGCAATAAAAATAAAATATCTTCGTGTTATTATTCTGGCGTAGATATATTTTCATAACGTTCCGGCTAAAGACAGTTATCGGGCCTCCCTTTTAAAAGCAGATTTTGTTTGCTTATGGCTCATATTTCGCCCTATCAAAGCGGGTTGTGCAAAGCTATTGAACTGACGAAAGTCTTCTGTAATTCGAGTAATAGTAGATAATATTTTTTGTTTGTCTCATGAACAAAGAATTGTATAGAATCAGAAAATGTTTTAATGGTGTGGTCGCGCTTTGAAGAATCTTCCATTTCACTTTGAGTAGTTTTTACAACTCTAAATTCACGAATAAAATCTGACATATTTTGTCTAGATAAACTAATATCTGCTATTAATTTATAAAAATGAAATTGCAATAAAATATTTTAAACTTTCAGTGAATTTTCTGATACTGTGACGGCAATCAACGTTTAGTCACGTTTTGTTGCAAAAGCTTAAATATGACTAGAAAATCCAAACTTATTAACAAAAACTCACAAACTTTAAATTGGTCTTGGGTGTTAAGACATAATTATAAAAGGCCCGGGGTTTCTTCTTAATTTAGACGTGACTGGCCAAATACGAACGGTTGTTACTGTTTCAAAGTTTGATCTATATGGGTGAAAATTATATTATATTTTAAATATTACAAAGTTTCTTAGTAAAATTGGCTTTGGGTGTAATAGACAATCTTTAAATGCCAGAAGTTTCCCTTTTTTAAACAATTGTTAAAAAAAGGTAGATGATATAATATGTTCGCTTCAATTTTTTTGTGTATAGATATTCGATATCTCCGTCATTTCTAAACTGCTTTAAAAAAATACTTAAAAGAGCGGTCTCTCATTGCCATTAAATCTGGATATAAGATAAAATCCCAGGAAAATCTAAATATAATATACAAAAAAATTGTATACCTAGATGACTTAGATACTTGTTGAAGTCGAAATAGTTTTTTGCAGTTTTATTGCGCTGAAGTTATAATTTGACTTGTATTTGTGAATTTATTTTTTTCGTGAGGGTGGCTAGACAAAACTTCATCTCCACGGCAAATATCTCCAAACATTGCGAATCGACTAGATGTCCCTTAGCCATGTTTTGAAAGTGCATATGATAACACTATGCTTTCGATGACTTTTGAATGTATGAAGTGAACTATTGGCTCAAGCAAACATTGATTTCTGTTGCTAAGGATTTACCTACAACTATCACTAAACGTTACATTCACCTCTTTATTTTGAATAAAGATCGCCTGTGTGGTCTAGCGGTCCGGGTGTTGGACTTGACTGCATGAGGTCCTGGGTTCGAATCCCGGGTCGGCCAAGATAAAGAAAATTGGATTTTTCCAATTTTCTAATTAAAAAAAAGTTGGTCAGGATTAGAAATGTGCCCGGTTGGCGATAGGCTTGCCACCTATCACATTGTGGGACTTAGTGTCTTCGGCTAGTCGTAGGTGCCTTGGTTGTACCTCTGCCTACCTCGTCGGGGATATGGGCGTGAAGATACTTTTTTTTTATTTTGAATAGGATCAGTATCGAAATCGTCATCAATATTTTAATTCTTTATCACATAAGTAAAGTTAGAGTATCATCACGCCCTTTTCACCAAAGAGGTAGATAGAGCCATAACTAGGACACCCACAATTAAACGAAGGTACTAAGTCCCACAATGTGTAAGTAAGGTGGCAAAGTCATCGCATAGCAGTACTGCAAGGCAATGTTACTTTCTTCATTTCATTCGTTCATTTTCTGTTACACACATCAGGCACTAATCTACTGCTATGTTTCTGATGAAGTCAATTTAGTTTTGTAGTTTTTTTAGGTTTCATTTATAGTAGTTATTGCAACAAAAATGAGAATGTGAGATTCTACTATACGCGACTATATAGACAAAAAATCCAAAAAAAAATATTCTCTTGAACACTAGCTAGAATAGCGAATTGTTAAAACTACAATTCGTTTATAATGAACAATCTCTTACTATAACAGTTGTTTTTACTTGTTTTTAGTTGATTTTTTTAAGCTGAATGTTGATAATTTGTCAGTATTTTGTTTGAGAGTACAAAGTTAAGCAAATTGGATTCGTATTTCCAAAATACGTGACATCAAAATTCAAGAGTAACCTACGGTTCGGTTGTCAAAATCAGAACTAAAGTACAATTTTGGAGTAATCTCATTCTTCTCTCAGTTTCTAAAGCACTGAAAATGAAATGACGAAAACATTTTTGAAGTGAAAGCAATTCATGCAAAATTATTCCATAACAATTCCAAAATATCAAAAATGCACAACGTTAATATTCAAGTTTTCACATCTGCCGGCACTCCCGGAGTGCAACCCATTTTTTTTAATTATGTTGTTTTTAGTTGCTTCCTAGGAGTAATGTTCTGGTGTTGACTTGACTTCATAAGTTCGCTGATTTAATTCCCAGGTCGCACAAAAAATGAAGATGCGTTTTTTTTTCAATTTTCTAACAAAAATAGCTTTGAATTATTGATTACGTGCCCGGTTGGCGATAGGCTTGCCACCTATTACGAGTATATTAGTAATGTCTCTGCCTACGTATGAAGTATACGAGCGTGCAGATACTTGAATAGTGTTTGTTACTGCTGTCGCTTTTTTAAGGTTAATTTTTAATTAGAAACACTAGATGTCACACTAGCGACACTGTTTAATGAACAGATAAGTTGTCCGCCCTCTACGACAAATAAATAGACCAACATAGCAAGCAATATTGCGCTCAATTGTTCGTTTGAGTCTTCCTTATCCAACTAAAACTACTGCTCAAATTTAAGGCAAGACCAAAAAATCGGTCAGTCCAACGCGAAAGGCACACACGCAATTAACTTTGTAAACAGACGTACGCAGTGTCTCTGTAGTGTGTGCAGACCTGTGCCCATAAAATGTTTCTTTATTTTACACAATATTGAATAAAGCACATAGAAATTGATCAAAAGAAATTAAATAATTAGAAAATAATGTAAGTGCTATAAAACTGTAAAAAATTTGATTTTAATTACTGCCGACGTTGACGTCATCATTATTACTGACTAGCGGCCCGCCCCGGCTTTGCACGGTTATGAAATATGCATATAAACCTTCCTCTTCAATCACTTTATCTATTAAAAAAACCGTATCAAATTCCGTTGCGTAGTTTTAAAGATTTATGCATAGAAATGGACATAGGGACAGAGGAAGCGACTTTGTTTTATACTATGTAGTGATATATACGAGAAAACATTTTTGTAAGTAGTCTGAAAAATCGGCAATCATAATTTAAATGAAGTAAAACTAATACAAACCGAATTCAATTACAGTATAATATTATGTCGTCTGAGGCCCGGCTCCTATATTCAAAAAACGAGCCGTTTTGTTTACGAATGGATGTTTTTGTACGAATATATGAATTTTAATTATTACACAAAAACCACTAGTCAAATACCAAATGATAAAATTAATAACCAACCTTTCCGAAAAAAATAACCGTCATTTTGTTATTGGTCAAGTAATCAAATAACATACAAAAAAAGTAGAATATAATTTTTTTAGAGTTGGTTGAAAATAGAACTTTAAGTTAGGACGTCTTAAAGAGTGGCGATCTGATTCTACCCAAACTAATCTAATTTCAGAAGCTCATGAAGAAGACGACGTTACTATTACAGAAGAAATGTTTAAGATTTGAAATTAAATTTTGCTTAGCTGAAATTTAGTGGTCGTCATTTTCTTATTTCAATTTAAAGACTATGCCTGTTGACAACTTCACATCTTTGATGTCTTTAAACTTCATGTATTACAAAATCCGTTTTGCTCTTTTTCTTATAAAAAGAATCAATTATGTGTTAGTAAGTGATATTAACAAAAAATAATTTCCAAAAACTGCTTATAAATCCATGACTTGACATATTTCTATTGAGGTCGTCCCCCAGAAAGTTTTCCTGAAGCACTCTTAAGGTGAACATAATAATGTAATAAGTTTTCCCCGTAACTAAGTAATTATGCGCTTAGGGAACAAATAAGTGTAATAAATAAGATAAATGGGTAGCAACGGACATATAATTCATCACGATAAGCGCACCATCCATCTTTTTCACAGTTATTGAAGCTTTGCTAGTAGTGTTGCTGTGTAAGTGTAACCCACTTCCTTTTGTGAGTAGTGAGCGAGTCGTTAACAGTTCGAATAACTGCAAATTGTAAACATTAACTAAATAGGATTTTTAGGGTTACATTCGGATATATTAGTTATTTTTTTGCTTTTTTTTCGTAATTCGTAATTTCTTACACCTTGATTCTTATTTGTTCTTGAATGCCTCGTTGGTCGAGGGTTATCATGCAATTCTAATGACTTAGACAAACTAAGATAAATTAAAATAAAGCATAAAAAGCATGAAAGTAGGATAAATGTGGTTGAAATGAGAGTGATACGGAAAATCTGTGGGGTAACGCTCGCTGACCGCATTCGTAATAGTGAGATCCGAGAAAGAGTGGGATTGAAAGAAACCGTTGGTGTTAAAATGCGAAAAGGCATGCTCCGCTGGTCATGACTGGTCGGTCATGTGGAAAGAATGACAGATAAGGTGAGGTAACAGTAAGGGACTTGGTGTGAAGATGTATGTATGTAGATAAGTAATAAGATTAAATACATTAATTTATTTTCGTCTATGTTGACGAAAATTTATGCGTTATTAAATATAACTCGGAAAATACAAGTTCGATCGTGATAAATTTCATTGAAACATTCATCAAATTGGTTCATTATTTGCAGAGAAATCGTTTAAAATTGTGAAAAAAAAATAAAGACAGACAGAAAATGAATCTGTATCTATGGATCTACCTTTGTTCACTTTTCTATACTTAAAAGTTCCAGTAGCGACGTATGGTCGTGGTTTGGCAACCGCCCTGGACGCGACTTAAACCGGCACTGGTCTCTCTCGCAATTTCAGGATTTCTTAGACCATTTTTCCTCATCATTCTTTCACCAGATCTTTTTTTTTATAGAAGAGGAGGCAAACGAGCAAGTGGGTCACCTGATGGAAAGTGATCACCTCCGCCCACGGACATCCGCAACACCAGGAGTATCACAGATGCGTTGCCGACCTTTAAGGAATGTGGACGCTCTTTTCTTGAAGGTTCCTAAGTCATAATTATTTGGAAATACCGCCATCGGTAACTGATTCCACAAAGGTGTTATACGGGGTCAAAAATGTCTTCGGAATCGCACAGTTGTAGACCGCCACGCATCGAGATGATGGGCATGATATCTTAAACTCTGACGCGATGTCCGAAGGTCAGTAAGTGGTCCCTTTCCGTCATAAGAATCTTTTTCTGTTCCAAGTGAAATAAAAATTTTCTATCTATGTATCATCAATGAACTCTATATCCTACTCCATTTTGAATCATGATCTCGACGAAATCAAATCCCTACGTTCAATAACATCTAACCTTGGTAATTAACAATCAGTTGCTGCAACTACACCTAATCTAAACAATTAGTCAATCACAATTAATTAATCAATGACGCGTAGGTTGCTCTATTTTAGGTACAAGCAATGGCCAAGCAAGTTAACTCGATAGAGAATATTATATTTCACAATTTAATAGCAGCAAATCTGCAAAAAACGTATTCCAATTTCAATACAACATCCCGATTTATGCCCGGTTATTATATTCAAGAAACTGGTCGGTTTTGTTTACGAATGGTAGTTTTTTTATGCAAATAGTAAAAAATCTAACTACGGGTGGTCGTTGTCTATTTATAACTGAAAGCATTTTGTGTAACTATGAATAACGCTTCGTTAATTTTGGACAAACAGCCAAGCCAGCGTCTTTGTAACGAATTGTGGATCGTTGATAATAAAAACCGGACTTTAGTCATTCTTTTTTCGAATGGCCATGAGTTGGATATAGTCTAAGGTATTCCCATATAAATTTTATTATGATCCGACTAGTAGATATTGTGTTATACCTCGAAAATACGTGCGACTTACCTTTCAAAAAAAACTAAAATCGAATCATTTTGACATCTTTAATATCCAACTTCCACAAAAGGGATCCTTCCACAAGAGAAAGAAACATTCGACTACTAAATTTTGTGCATGTCAATCAACTTTAGCGTCATTTTTTATTTAATTTTAATTTATTTTTATTTGAAATGTGTATGCTTCCAAAGTGGCCTCACTGCATTGATTTTTGTACATGTGATTTTTATACAAAATTAGAAAAGAAGCATGGGATGCTTCTTAGTCCAACACATGGCAATAATAAAAATCTTTCTGAATCAAAGTGTAACATAAAATAAGCATTATAATATGATAAATGACATTGAGATTTCTATAACCGTTTTTTCTCCAAGTCCATGTTTAACAATACGAACAATTAACTATAGCCAAAATGTGTTTCCCTTCTTTCTATGACTTCTAATCATTCTTAATAAAACTTTCAACCTTCAAGAATCATATTTTCGAAAACTTCAAATATAACTTTGTTACATAAACAAATATTATGCACATGGTTATTTTTTGGTGATGAAAAACTATAATGTTGTTTTGTAACATAACGTCAAATATTAGTTGGTGCTCTTGGGGTCAACTTTTTTAATAAACGGGCAAAATGCCTAACGCTTAGGCAAATAAATGAGTCTTACAAAAGCAAGTCTACTTAGAGGTCAATGGTATATTTACAGATTTTAAACAGATACTGTCACTACAACGCTCATAAAGCTGTATACTACTGGAGGTAACACTGAACGTCAAAATGAGAGAGATTCTGATACATTAGAGAAAGTCAGTATCTTTTAAGTGATAATCAATAGGTACAGAGTACATCAAATAGCTTTCAAATGACGTGTTTAATATTTGCTATCTCCTGTGACCAACAGAAATACAATGGAGATAGCAAATACACAACACGTCATTTGACAGCCATTTGATGTACACTTTACCCGGTAATCATCACTAAAAAGATACTAAATAGCCCCGCAGTTCTTTGTTAGGAGTGTAATCGCCAATAGTATTCTACAGCTTTATGACTACAATGCTATCTACATTGAAGTAGTGACCACAGTTATCAAAAACTTTATTTCGTTATTGAACAATTTCAGCGCAGAAAAACTGCAAAAATCGACTTCAATTATTATTAATCGACTTCAATTATTATTACCATGTCGCGATTTGATAATTCTTTTACTCGAAAATATATAATTCCGAGATTGTCACACATTAGTTTTGCCAAACATACCACTAGTGGTTTTTAACTTAATACTAGCGGTGTTAATAAAGTATAACTAATTTATTAACACGTTTCATGTTTATGAGGAATCATCAATGAATAATTGTTGACTACATCATGGATAATTTCATCAACAATTACAAAAAAATATAAATTAATGTATAAATATTAAGTCGGAACATGATAAAACCTAAATGAGACTACTTCGGAATCATGACCTACCTTTTGAAAACGGTTAAAATTGGCCCCTAATATAATATATACCTAATGCAATTTATTTAAAAACACTTGTACTTTCCACAACATATTTTATTATTATATAGTTGCTATATAGCCCTGATGATGCTTGTATAGCGAAATCGGTTGGCTAAACCATAAAAATAATAAAATATATTGTGGAAATTACAAGTGTTTCTAAATAAATTGCATCAAGAATGGAATTCCACCAAGCAGCGACGATAAGAAGTATAGAATCTAATATATACCTACCTAATCTACTCCTGCTACTACTGAACCTTTAAAAGGCGAGTCCAATGTGTACTTAATTAAAAAACAGCGTAATTAAAAAAACAGTCTCCGATTCAAAGATCAAACGATTCATAATAGCGATAGAATATTACCCAGTGGTATTATTAACAGTACGTGAACGTAAAAATTAGTTTTGATGTTTCAAAAAATTTAAATACGCTAAGTACTCCCTTGAACGAGTACGCGCATAATAGCCCTGAGGGTCAGATTAAAGGAATATAAAATCAAAACAAATTTACATAAAAGGTTATGCAAAATACGGCTTTGGATTGATATATTGGGTTTACTTTCGCAGATCTTTTAAATTGCGTTATATTTAGTTAAAATTTTTGGTCACGCACTACTAGGTACGTGTATACTTTGGAAACTAGTAATAAATCGCCTTTGTAGTCTAGCGGTCATTGACATTGACTACATGAGGTCCTGTGTTTAACTCCAGGGTCGGACAACTCAAAATGTCTTTTTTCTTGAGGCATGGGAGTGCCCCTACCAAGATGAACAAAGCCAACTCCAATTTTTCTAATACGAGTACATCGTTTACCGGGATTAGTTATGATGTTGGCGGTAGGCTTGCAAACTGTCATAGTTTTGGGGCTAACTAGCATAGTCTAATCACGATTACCTCTTTATACCTCTGCCTGCCTATTTCAGGATATGGGCGTGAAGATACTAACCTGAAAAAAATTACTTTGCTTACTAGATTGAAAAACAAGTACTGTGATAAAAACGATCACCTAAGAGATTCATAGAAACTTACCAGGGGACCATAGCCATAAAGGTTTTGAAGAAATTTTCTGGTTCTGGTTTGGAGTGCTCTGAATTTGTTCTTTGTTTTTCCCAAAAAAAAATTTGTTTTAGTTTTTAAGCAGAACACACCTGCACACGTTCGCTAAACGTTACATATGCACGCACACTAGCACAGTCATTAAAATTCACTACTTTTTTAAGAAAATGCTGTAGGAAATGCGATCAAGCAAAGTTGCAAATGAAACTGTTACCTGTGCCTTTTTGTTAAAGAACTTAAATTGAGTGTAAGGAATGTTGAAAGTCATTAATTGCATCGATTAATTATGCTTTTTCTGCTAAGTGCAATGCTACCGCTGTGAGCGAGAGTTTACTTTTCTTACAAATCATTCTCACATTTTCTAGAGTGTCGTTCCTTCATGGATACCTGTTTTTTTGTCTATGACTTTAAACTTGGTTAAAATAATTAATTTTTGAATGACATAATTCGATACAATAATTTTCATCATTTTTGAAGTGTAAATTTCTTTAGCAGCGTTGCGCACTTTTTTTGGAATGGGTAAAAACTTCTAAACTCGCGTCAGATCGTCAGACGGCGCACTGCGCATGCGTATAAGACCGCGCAAGATCTAAAAAAACGTAGAATCATTGCTGTTTTTGTATTGCTTAGATATTTCCGAAGAGTATAGGATGCGCAATGGATAATACGCCGCAATATACCTACCATAACATTCTAACAAGTCAACATAATAGCAGATACGTATAATATCAACAGACATTACTCCATTTGTTCCATCTTGAAAATAAGCTTTATATGTAGACGAGCAATGTTCGTTATACAGATAATATGATGACGCTCTTATCCGTCACGTAGTCTTACTTTAGCGAGTTTTTGTCAATCCAAACGCAGGTTACTGATATGAAAATGATATGAAACTAATATTTGTGCATAAATGATAGTACTTCCATACTGATAATTAAAGCAATTCGTGCAAAATTAATTCCTAACCATTCCAAAATATCAAAAATGCACAACGTTAATATTTAAACTTTCACTTCTGCCGGCACTCCCGGTAAATGTCTCTGTCTCTGCCGGGAGTGCAACCCGTCTTTTTTATTATATACTAGCTGTTCCGGCGAACTTCATTCCGCCCGTTCAGTTT
The DNA here is from genome assembly GCA_002245475.1 of Calephelis virginiensis. Taxonomy (NCBI): domain Eukaryota; kingdom Metazoa; phylum Arthropoda; class Insecta; order Lepidoptera; family Riodinidae; genus Calephelis; species Calephelis virginiensis. Next base: position 14,652 of record NJDC01000519.1, on the reverse strand, counting down.
GTATAGGAAAAATTGTAGGTAATGTTGTTTTTCCTAGTTTCCTCGTTGTTAAACAAACTAACATTTTATTTTTACCCTATGTCCTTCTCCCGGTTCTAAGCTACCTCCCCATCAATTTGCCGCCCAATCGGTATAGCGCTTCTTAAATTATAAATATTGTAACTTTTTATACTTTTAGATTATAAGCGATCTATGACATGTAATAAAAATAATGTAAATTGTACTTATACAAAAAATGTGCAATGAAAATTTTTAATGAAAATTATTAACATTTATTTCATCAGAGATAAATTCGCCTTTCTTTTTTGTATATTTATTTTATTTTTAAGTATATTTTGTAATACCTTTTATTAAGAATGAAAAGTTAATAATAATAAATAATGCATATTAAATATTTAATTGTAAAAGATAAGCTTTAATATAAACATAAGTATTAATAATAAAGTTTTAATGATTTATTAGACAAAAAAGACATTTTAAGTAACAGTAGTTATGATTATATTTTATTGTAATATTATATGAGATCAAACAAACACACGGTACCCTAATGATAAGATATAACCGAGACTTATAGACACCTAATATGCTTAAGGTGCTTCGCTGTCCTATAGCTATGATTGGGGATTGAGCCTTGTTCAAGCAAGCCTTGTAGTTCATACTAAAGTACTAAATTACTCCAAGGCTTAAGGTGGCATTACAAATGTATTACAGTGTAATGAAGACTATAATATCAATCTTAGTCCTTAGCGTTCTTTAATTTATGTTTGTTAACTTGACCTTACCGCTTTCGATTACAACAGACGTAAAATAAGCCTTCATTTTGCTAATTCCGCGTAAGCAGTGTAACTGTTGTGGCAAATAGTCATCCAAATGACACAGAATGTGACAAGCCTAGACTAGCCTAGCAAAATAAAAGTTTATGTTTATCTATTATAATGGATTTCCGTAAAACCTGATTCAATAAATTAAAAACAATCTTTCGGTTATGGTATCAGCCACTCAACACATTTATGTGATGGGGTCGGATAAATAGTATAATATAAATTCTCCATTATCATCTCTGTGATCTAGCGGTATGGCGTCGGAATTGACTTCTTCGGATCCATCCCGGGTCAGATTCCTGGGTGGGGCAGCAAAAATAGAAAAAAAAATATCTTCACGCCCATATCCCCGAAGAAATAAGCAGAGGCACAACCAGGGCACCCACAACTAGCTGAAGATACTTAGTCCCACAATGTGATAGGTGGCAAGCCTATCGCCAACCGGCCACACATCCTATTCCGAGCAACAACAAATTTGTATTTTCAATTTTCTAATAAAAATAATTTATGGGCGTAAATATAGCACTTCTTTTTTTTAATTCTCCATTTCGTACAATCTTCAACATAACCGTAAAAACTCCGAATACATGCTTTAGTCGCATAAAATAATTCTTCTTTTTAGCTTTTCTCCATTTATGTTTAATTTGTTTATTTTATAAGAGGAAAACCCACAGTTTTAACATAGTAGGAATACACAACAAAACTTTAGCACTAGTGGGCCAGTTACATATTAAGTAACAAATTAATTAACCTAACTTTTATTACCACTTATCACTTAAATAAAGGAAAAACTGTATTACCTATGTATAGCTATAACAAGATTTTGTTTAATGTAAAAATACATAAAAAAGACCATGATTTTATATTATAAAATTTGTAAATAGGTCAAATATCATAAAATTTAGAAGGCCCTTATAAAAATAACCCAGCTTTATTAAAAAGATGATTCGATTCTCTCTTCGGCTGTTCAAATTGTGAAAATACTCAATTTTGGTATCAAATCAGAAACCCCTGTAATGGTTTTTCATAGCGGAGGAATATGGCCTTAGTACATACGCAATAAAACCCCCGTGATGCCACCCCACTTATCTTCCGCAAGCAGTCTCGCGAATGAAAATCTAAAAATTGATAGCAATTTATATGTTAAACACGACGTGAGTGAGTGTTTTGCATCTCGCTATTTTCTTATGAAATGTGTTCCTCGCAAGTCCATACTAATGATGGAAAAAGAATATTTAACAGAAACGTTAAGCTTTTGAAGCGCCAGTTAACAAACACAGGGCTTTCCTGAAGTTAAGAGACAATCGTAGCCTATAGACAAAATAAATGCTACAGGTTCGTGGTTTTATCTTATAAATAAAATTCCCGTGTCACAATGTTAGTTACCTTACTCCTCCGAAACGGCTTTACCGATTTTCACCAAATTTTATATGCGTATTGAGTAGGTCTGAGAATAGGCTATTATCTATTTTTCCTACCCCTAAGTGATAAGGTGACTCTTGTTCTGGTGTATTTTTAATGTGATTTTAATAAAAAAATGGGGTGAGTCACCCTTATCATTTAGGGGTACGAAAAATAGATGTTGGCCGATTCTCAGACCTACTCAAAATGCTCACAAAATTTCATGAAAATCGGTCAAGCCATTTCGGAGGAGTATGGGAACGAACATTGTGACACGAGAATTTTATTTATAAGATGTATTTCAATTTAAGTTATTCGCGTTTGTTTAAAAAAAGTTATATAAATCGTTTATTAGAACTCGTGGGAAGTTTTGGGATAAGAAGCTTAAGTCTTTCTTCCTGCTTCGTATACGTTTAATTAAGCTCGATTAACTTTGAAATTCATATAATTTTATACAATACTAGCTGTTCCGGCGAACTTTGTTCCACCCGATCAGTATGCATGGGGAAAAAATCAATTGTTGTTTTTTCTGGTTTACAGTCGAACGAATTATGTCTGTATGTCGAACCCTATGTCCTTCTCCTGGTTTAATTACTTCCCCATCAACTTTCAGTCAAATCGGTTCAATCGTTCTAAAAAGCACAAACACAAACAAACTCGACTGGGACTCGGGTTTGCAGTTTTACTGTGCTTTATTATGTAATATTTCATAAATATATTGTAATTAAGGTTTACCAAAAACCTGACATTAACTACATATTATTCAAAAGTTTGATTGGAAAGATCCAATTTTATGGATGTGCATAAATTGCTCTGAATAACAGCAGTTTGTAATACAGATTTATAAAAGTCAATAAACCATTTTATATTTTTTTTTTGTAATATTTGGAACATATATCTTAATTAACCATTATCAAAAACTTATCATTGACTACATATAATTCAAAAGTTTGATTGGAAAGACTCAACTTTATGGATATGCAGAAATTGCTCTGAAATACAGCAGTTTGTAGTACAGATTTATAAAAGTCCTTAAACTACCTCAAAATAATAATTATTTTTTTGTAATAATTCGTAAATATCAATAATTAACTAATTAATAATTAATTAATTATTAGTAATATCAAAACTCGATATTGACTACATACAATTTAAAAGTTCGATTGGAAAGATCCAACTTTATAGATGTGCATAAAACTCTCTAAATCGCAGCATTTTTTATGGTATTGGAAGGCAAACAAGCAGACGGATTCCCTAGTGGTAAGAAATTAACGTCGCCTAGAGACACCAAAGGCGGTAATAATGCTTTGCCAACCTGAGGCCGGGATGTTAGACCTTAAGCAAAAGTAAGTTTGCCAGCTACCTTATTCTCCTAACCGGAATACGTCAACGGCAAGCTGTTTCGGTAGGAATAGGTAAAGTGGTGGTACCAATCCGGGCGAGTCGCTGCGAAAACTCTACCACCTAGTAGATGTCACGGTGACGTTAAGCCTATGCTCGCCTTTTAAGAGCTGCCTGGCAGGGAGGCAGTTGTTCTATTCTGCAAAGGAGCCGGACCAACACGGAGAATATAATATAATTAGTAATACAGATTTATAATAGTGATTACACTATAATTAGCAAAATAATTAGTAAATATATTTTAGTTAAGCATTATCAAACACTTGACTCTGACTACACATAATTTAAAAGTTGGATTGGAAAGATCTTACTTCTGGATATGCATAAATTGCTCCGAATTACAGCAGTTTGTAATATAGATTTATGAAAGTCAGGAAACCGTGTCACTGCACCGCAACTCAAATTATAGGTTAAGTTTCACCTTGCGTTATTACGAGTCCTCTTTCCTCCTTGCGTTTCTCACAACTTACACGACATGTACGAATATTAATAGGTTTTCATATTCATATGAGCGTAAGGGTCGCGCATGAATATTCTTTACACAAGCTTATATTTTTATGAGCCTATGAGCCAAACAAATAACGATACATTTAATACCGTTAACATGTTATGGCATTTATCTTTATCATAACTATTAATATTGTCGTTATTTTGTTTTTTATGAGATTCCAAAACGGAGAAAATTGACAACTCGGCTGTGTTTTTAAACGTTTGTTCCGCGATCACTTCTCCAATAGCGAATTAATTTTGATTGTTCTTTTTTCGAAAGGTCATGATTCTGATGGAATATGAATTTGATTAATATCCGTCAACTGATTTTAAAGTTATAATTAATAATATTTGTAAGTTATAGTTAATCGCCTCTGTGGTCTAGCGGTCCGGGTGTTGGACCGGGTGACTGCATGAGGTCCCGGGTTCGAATCCCGGGTCGGCCAACAATTAGATTTTTCCAATTTTCTAATAAAAAAAAATGTTGGTCGGGATTGGAAATGTGCCCGGTTGGCGATAGGCTTGCCACCTATCACATTGTGGGACTTAGTGTCTTCGGCTAGTCGTGGGTGCCTTGGTTGTACCTCTGCCTCACTCTTCGGGGATATGGGCGTGAAGATACTTTTTAGTTAATAATTATTCGTCTCTGTAGTCTAGCGGTCCAGGTTTTGGAATTGACTTCGATTCCGGGTTCGATTCCCAGGTCGGGACACAAAAAGAAACTATTTTTTTTTATTTTCTAATAAAAAAAAATGTTGTTCGTGAATGGATACACGCAGGGTTGGCGATAGGCTTGCCACTTATCACATTATGGGACTTAGTGTCTTTGGCTAGTAGTGGATGCTCTAATTGTGTCTCTGCCTACCTCTTCGGGGATATGGGAGTGAAGTGGACCTCAATAGTTTAGCGCAACGCGCGATATTTCGAACAAAGCCAGTAGAATGATAACTGTATTTATAAATGATAGTACTTTTGAACAGATAATTAATTAAAGCAATTCG
>NJDC01000518.1:387872-408445 GCA_002245475.1 Calephelis virginiensis | reverse complement strand
ACTGTGTTAGTGACAGTAAACCTGTTTTCGCCTTTTAGAAGCGGCCTGGCATGAAGCCAGATGATCTGTTCTGTAAAGGAGCCTAGAGCAACAACCGGGGGACTGCTGTACATTTAGTACTAGCTGACCCGGCAGACGTTGTTCTGCTATATTTTTAATGTGATTTATTTTAAAAAAATTGGGGTGAGTGACCCTTATCACTTAAGGGTATGAAAAATAGATATTGGCCGATTCTTAGACCTACTCAATATGCTCACAAAAGTTCATGAGAGTCGGTCAAGCCGTTTCGGAGACGTACGGGAGCGAACATTGTGACACGAGAATTTTATATATAAGATTATGTACAATATACAGGTCGCCTCCGTGGTCTAGCGGTTCAGTTGTTGGACTTGACCGGGTTCGATTCACGGGTCGGACAACAAAAAGAAAATTGAGTTTTTCCAATTTTCTAATAAAAAAAATGTTGCTCGGGATTGGAAATGTGCCCGGTTGGCGATAAAGAAAGAAAGAAAGAAAATTATTTACTTGCGGAATATGTGTAAATGAGATGTTATAAAAATATTTAAGTATATCAGCATATTCTACCATATTTTGGTGTGCAAATATTTTAATATTAATAAAAAAATATTATTTAATTACATACACTTTATTTTTGAAGCCAATTATTTATATTTATATTAATAACTAGTTTAAATATTTGAAAAATAAAAAATGAAATTTATTTATTTGCTGAAAATGTGTGTTAAAATATATTTGTTAACACTAACATATTCTACCACGTTGTGGTTTGCAAATTTTTAAACTTATACAAATTTATTATTAAGATGTATAACATATTATGTTTTAATATTTGAACAGAATTTTAAAATATAATTAGGTTTAACCCTAACTACCATTAGCTACCTATTACATAGGCTTGCTACCTGTTACATTGTGGGACTTAGTGTCTTCGGCTAGTCGTGGGTGCCCTGGTTGTACCTCTGCCTACCTTTGCAGTGATATGGGTGTGAAGATATACATTGTATAATATGTAGTTGGTCTGGGTCCGCCGAGTTGAATAGACCATCTGCCTGTCTGCCAGGCAGTTCGTTAGAGGAAAACATTGGCTAAAATATAGATCATCACTAACAGGACCACTGGTGATAGAGTGCTGTGCAGCGACTTGCCCGGGTAGGTAGGCGACCACCCTACCTATTCCTGCCGCCATAATGACTCTACCGGGCCCGGAGATTAGGGTAGCCGGTAGACTTGCACAATAGGCCTAACATCCCGGTGACAGGATAGCAATGCACCTATAACATGTATGGTGTCTGTAGAGCCGTGTGCTCGTTCACTGACCTCTCACATAAAAAAAGAACAATAGGTAAATAAATGTAAAAAATCCTCAATTAAATAACATTCAATATTTTACCTATCGTATAGAGCAGAGCAGCAAAAAAACGCGATCATTTTTTTACCAACGTTTTTCGCCTCCCTGTCTCACTGTTCTCATGTGGCATGTGTTCATTTTTAAACACACATTCACAAGATTGCTGTTTTTTTCAGGTTCAAAACAATAAATCCACGTTTCTTCTCCTGTGACAATGTCATAAACAGTATTATAATGTCCATGGTCGTACTTCAGTAGCATCTGTGAGCACCATTCCGCCCGCTTCTGTTCCGCTGTCAGTTCATGAGGGATCCAACGACAACAAAGTTTCCGAACTTTCAATTCTTGGTGTAACATTTTCTGAATTTGGCTCATACCAATCCCCAATAGTCCTCGAATTGTCTCATAGGTAGCCCGGGGGTTTTCTTCAATTAACCGCTTAACAATAGCCACATTATTTTCGTTGACGGCAGCTGAAAGGGCGGCCCTTTTTACGAAATTCGTCATTTAAAGAAACTCGACCTCTCTCAAATTCAGCAAACCATCGCCTCACGGTGCTCAAACAAGGTGAAGACGAGAGTGGCACAGTCTTGAGGAGAAAGAGAACTTTTAAAATCATATTAAATCATCGCTCTAAAATCTTTTCGACTTAATTCCATTTTCGTTGCGTACGTATAACTTTGATGCGCGATAAAAAAAACAATTGACAAATTATTTCCCGCCAATTATTATTTTTTATTACTGAGAAGGTTGCAACGTGTTAATAATATAACATTCGAAATTCAAATAGTTCCGATTAGCTAGAAGTGCAAAACTTTTAGTGTGCCTCATGTACATAGTTTTATGATCGTTACATCTATAGCTCTTTTTAGGTGTTTTTAATTAAATTGTCCGAATCACGATTTATTTTAATTTACTGGCCTGCTACTAGATTTTTTTAATTTACCGGCCCGTGGTCAAAAAAGTTAAAAAAAATTGCACCTTAAACGTATGCCTTATCTTTAATTAGTTACGTCTGTAGCTATTTATTTTTGTGATCGTGTATTTTATCATAAAATACATATTTTTTTATGTTACCACTAAGATAATTATGTAGGTACTGTAGGTACTTATTATTTAACTATAAAAAATAAACGTCAAATAAAATAAACAAAAAAAGTCGACCTAAAATGTAAGTAATCTGCATCGTGGCTGATAAAGATAATTAGCTTAAGAAAAAGACGTGAGCAATGTCACACAGTGCTGCCAAACACTTACAGCATTATCATGTGGCGTCTGTTGAATTCTATAATGGGGCAACATAGTCGGTAGTTAATAATCATACTTAAAAAGCCGTTTATTATGTGTCAAAAAAAGATAGTTTTTTAACATTTTCGCCTAGAAGGTTGCTTCGTCGACCAGCGTAAAGTCCAGCTGCGCTGAATAACGTTTCGCTGGGGACACTAGTTGGCGGAGCCGTTATATACTTTACAGCTGCCTTACTTTCTTTCTGCCTAGCTAATAATTACAAGGTTTTTTTTAAACAATATAATCTGGTACTATTTAAAGCGAGAATTAATGAATTTATCCTGGTCTAGAGAGCCTATTTCTCCCATCTAGACTTTCTGGTGCATTTATGGTCATCAGAGTGATATATCCATCAGAAAACCATAATTTTTCTAATTATAATGTTTTATTTCTAATTGAAATCCATTTTCCAGATACTTCATTTCGACTGTATGGATATGGGAGCTGGTGGAGTCGGATTATCCAAACCTGGCGGCAGTCAAATATCTACTAATTCAGACACCGACTCCATGAATGATCCTTTGCAACAAGACAGTGATGTGTATGATGCTGTCACTGAAAGTGCTGAAATGACGACTAAAGCAAAGTTTGGCAATAGCATCAAATATATTTAGATTTATGACATGCATTTTTTGTAATTTTAAGTCCATGATATTAAATTATTTTTTTTCATAATGTTTTTTTTTATCAAAGACGAGTCTTATGGGCAAGAGCAGGTTTCTAATAAACTATGTTTACAATAAACTCTGTGGTTTAGTAGGGGTATAATTTGTGGGTTTAGTACTCAGGTGTTTGACGTCGACTGTATAATATTACATGTCATATTCCTTTGCGGAGGGTAGGCTAGTCAGCAAAGCTGGGCACCGTTAAACAAATAATTAACTTCGTTAATCCCTAATCCGTTACTAAAAATGTTAACTTCTTTATACCTTAAAGCGTTACTTTTCTGGAAGTTAAAAGGTTAATAACAAAAACGCCTCCTTATTAATAAACAAGGAGTAAAATACTCCAAGGTTCAACCTGGTTTTATAGTCTATAATACAATGTGATATCTGTGTCACTGTGTATATTATCAACTTAATTTTACTCCTAAGTTAGTCTATGTTAATTAATATTTTTTATGCCCCGTGTTGGTCCGGGCTCCTTTGTAGAATAGACCATCTGCCTTCCTTGACAGGCAGCTCGTAAAAGGCGAGCAAAGGCTGATCTGACTAGGTGGTAGAGTTTCGCAGCGACTCGCCCGGATTGGTACCACCGCCTTACCTATTCCAGCCGCCATAACGTCATGACGTGTTCCGGTTCGGAGAGTAAGGTAGCCGGTAAACTTACTTTTGCTCGAGGCCTAACATCCCGGCTTCAGGTTGGCAACGCAACATTACCACCTTTGGTGTCTCTAGGCGGCGTGAATTTCTTACCATCAGGAAATCCGTTTGCCTTCCAATATCATAAAAAAAAGACGGAAGGTATATAATTCAAGAGAGTGTGTAATTAAAGGACCCGAAACTGTCCGAACGTGTATTTCTCGTCGCCTGTGGCGCGGCCGGCAAAGTGCTTGGTAAATAGTCGGATTAGCGAATAACAGACTGAGGTTAATTTAACGGAAGTTAAGGAGTATATTAACATTTTTAAACTGAAGTCAATCCGTTACTCGAAATGTTAACTTCGTTAATGCCCAGCTTTGGTAGTCGGTAAACACAGGACAAAGGCCACGGTTCTTTTTTACCATCAGGTGATCCGTGCGCGTGTTCGCTAACCTCTCACATAAAAAAACATAAGTTCTCGGGTTCGATACCCTGATAATTTTTGCTGTTTTTCAAAATGTGTATTTTTGAAATTTTCTGTTAAAAAACTACCTTACTCAGGATTGAGAACCCTGCTGGCGATGGATTTGTCAACCGTCACATTGTGGGATTGCTATTGACTGATGATCTTCGGCTCGTGGGTGCCCTGGTTATACCTATGCCTATATCTTCGGGATGAGGGTGTGAAGATACGCTTTTTATGTTTACAATCACAAGCGAAATTATGGTATATGACATGTACATACCTATGATATAATAGTTTTTAACAAAAAATGTTTGTGTTACAAGTTTATAAGGTATAATAATCTCAGCATTTCATTTGAGAAGTGCTATTGAAGACGTGTCTTAGGATTTTCTATGACCACCTTCCGATTCCATCAGCACGGGGCTGATTATTGATTGTGTTTCTTTTTAGTTATGATAGCTGGCATGATTATATACTCTTTGATCGCTGGGTAAAGAGCCTGAAAGATTTTTGTATGACGCCTGACTTACCTACAGTCTGCCATTTTGTTTTTTTTTAAATCACGTTTACTAATAATTCTTTCCAAAATAGATACCTAGCTAACATCAATACAAAACAAAACATAATCTGATACAATAACGCGTAAAGTGTCACATGTCAAAGATATGAGCAAAGATTATATAATGACTACGATATGAGCTCCCAAAGTTGTAACTTAGTAAACCTGTCTGAACCGTACTCGTAACCTTTAATAGTAAAACTTTAGTTGTTTTTATCTTCGGAATGTGACACTTAACGTGTTTTTTTTCTAAGAATATTTTTTTATTTGTACAGATATTAGCTATCCATTTTTGAAAGAATTATCAGTGAACGCAATTTTGAAAAATAAATAATTTGCGGAACAGTAGGTAGGTGAGCCAAAATCTTCATAGCCCTTTAGGTACATCAAATACCTGTCAAATGATATGTTTTGTATTTACTAGGTATCTCTATTGTATTTTTGTTGTACACTGGAGATAACAAAGATCAAACCATAAAACACGTCATTTGACTATTTGAGGAGTGTTTTTTCAAAAGGTCAAATTTTATTAATAACAAATTTTCAGAAACTTAAAATTTATATTTTACTCACTAATCATTACTAAAAAGATACGCAATCAACCTCCTGATTAGCTCTTTTTTAATATTTTTGCTTTGTCATTTAATTTACACATTTATGCAAACTTACATTTAAATCAGTGACCGAGAAGTGGATCCAATTTTAATTGGACCCCCTATTAAAAACAATATCTGGTAATGGGCCAACTTTAAAATTCAATCCAAATTTTCAGAAAAATACATAGATTTAGTACATCCTAAATCTACGGTCACATACATACTTAAGACAACTTATTAGCTCTGGTTTTCCTGTGCATACCCCTAATTAGGATGAAAGATAGTCCCACTGTCAGGGTCTTTTGTGTTAAATACTACACCATCTGCAAGGCAGAACGTAAAAGGCGATCTCAGGTGTAATACCAAATAAATAGGTTATTACCAACAACACCACTGGTACCTAAGTGGTAGTAGAGTGATAGAGTGCTGTGTAGCAACTTATCTGGGCAGTAATTCACCGTCTTATTAACTCTCTCATGTTTCGGTGCAAAGGGTAGGGTATAAGGGTATTTGCACAAGAAGCCAAAGATCCCTTTTACACGACAGAGAAAACAGTAACATTGCCATTAAAAAATAAAGACTAGACTGTGAAAATTGATTGTTTGTTGTTGTTTTTTATTTTATCCCAGTCGGGGAAAGGCAAAGGATCTGTGTCCATACAGCCACGTCTTCCGTATTAATAAATCTTTTTCATGTTATATATTTTCAATTTATGTCTTCCGTATTAATTCTTTATTTCAGTTATTAGTCACTATTTACACAGTCTTGTCTGGGTCTTGAGTAAAGCGGTGGTTTCTTTACACAAGCTTGTTTATGAGATTTGGCGGCAGCGAGGAAATTCACGATACACTAATTTCTTCATGATTATTTCATTGGTGCACTTTCACTGAACAAAATCAAACTAATTCCCACCTAAATTAACCAATTTTACTCATATTTTACACTAAATTCAATAATTGTGAAAAAATTACGACCATATTCATTCACGATGGCGCCAAAACTCTGTGAAAATTGAGTTTCCATTTGACATTTGCCAAATAATGACATGTGGCAAATGACAGTTGTCAGTTGGTATTTGACGTTTGAAAAAGTGTTTCACGATGAATTAAATTCGTAAAATTTTATTTGGATTTGTGAATACCTAGTAATTTTGTTCTTAAATTGTGCAGTTAATTAATGTCTTATACATTAAAAAAATAACCGGTAAATGAATTTTGTCTTCTCAAAACTTTAGATAAACCCAGTTATGGCTGCTATCGGTGATTATTATGATGGTGACGGGTTAGTAAATTGCATGTTGTATTATTTATTTCTGTGTAAAAATAAAATAATTGCTTTTATATTTTATTAAACCTACATAACGTAAGTAGATGATCTGAAAAGTTTTTATTCGTTTGCACTAACCAAAGCTACAAGTAATTTTAACATTCTCTAAATAAGTCGTGAAAAACGATTGAAAGCTATATTATTTATAAAAGAAGAAGTAATTTTTATTCTATTTAATTTGTTGCTATTGCGATCTGGCTAACTGTAAGTGCCAAAACACTACGTAGAGTGCAATTTATTAATAATTTTGTGGTAACTAAATAAACATACTGATATGCATACTGTCAAATCGAAAGTTTCCAGTAGTAAATTGTTTTTATAGTTTCTTTTCTCGTCAGAAGCAGGTATTTGTCTTACACATTACAATATTTGTATATCAAGATCTCAGTGTTTATTAGACAAATTTTAGTATTAATTCATGTATATTTAAGTACTAATTTCTAACTAATGCCTATTTAACAAAGGCAATTAGCCAGTTCATTGCTCACAGTTTGTAGGGTGAGAATTTGGTCTTCTTGAGGTATAATCCAGTGATGATAACACCTGGGTATTTTAAAATGAAACTAATTTTTAAATTATTACTTGAACTAGATTTATGATAGACCAGATTTATTCTAGACACAATTTATTCTATACACCATTTATTAATATCACTTGTACTTTCCACAATATGTTTTTTCAACCATCCAGTTATGTGATACAAACATTATTAGGGCTTTAACAACTGTAGTTTTGAATTGAAGTGAACATTTAAGAGCCTTGATGAGTCTTGCAATAGCGTCTGTGGTTGTGAACTGTGCATTATTATTTGTAGAGTAACTAATGTACGAAAAAGATTATTTGTGGTTTTTTGGCACCATTGTGTATGAGGTCGGTCATAAGTTTTTCATTATTATTTTGTATTTTGTGTTTATATTGAATGAAATTGGTTAATTTAGGTGGGAATTAGATCAATTTTGTTCAGTGAAAGTGCACAAATGAAATAATCATGAAGAAATTAGTATATCGTCTATTTCCTCCCTGCCGTCTAATCTCCTAGACGAGCTTGAGTAACAAAGCCACCGCTTTACTCAAGACCCTGACTTTGTACATAGTGACTTATGACTGCATTAGAATTAACTAATTAACTAACTTGACATTAGCAAAGAAGTCGTGAGAAACGATTGAAAGCCATATTTATGAAAGAAGAAGAAGAATGTATGAAGAAAAATTTCAATTTACATTTTTGTGTTTTTTTTTTCAGAACAATGGAGTTGGCGACATCTCCAGAAGTTAATTATAACTGGGTTGACATAACAACAGACTTTTTTAAATGTATTCAAGGTAATTACTTTTGATTTGATTAATAATAATGAAAACATTGTACAGCATTACACTGATGAGCAATGAAAATTTTATTTGCTATAAATAAAGTGTTTAGTTTTGAAATGTTTACAAGATTAAACATACATTAAATCTTGTAATTTTTGCTATGTAGATATTAAAGGAAAAATGTATGTTGATGTGAAATAACTTTATTTTCATATATAGTAATTAATGCCTTTTTTTATTAGTAATGCCTATAAATTTTGATTAAAATATGCTTTGTGAACCTGAGGCTGGGATGTTAAGCCTGTAGCCTATTACACCCTATTCTTCATATTAATCCAGGTCATGTTGGTGGTAGATTTATGTGGTTGTGAGTGTGTCAGCAAATGGTGTTTGTGCCTTTTTAACGCAATAATTAATCAATTTAAAACTTCAGATTTGCAGTTGGGAGAATTGTTACACGATGGTCACTTCTTTGGATTATTTGAAGCGATGTCTGCTATTGAGATGATGGATCCAAAAATGGATGCTGGAATGCTGTGTAACAGAGGAAACCCTAAACCTCTGAATTTTCAACAAGCAATTGCTGTAAGTAAAAGAAGCTTGCAATAAGACTGAGCTCAGCAGTATATGCTGTTAAAAAAATGAGACAGTTAACCGATTGATTGACTGTTTACTTTAGTTATTTTCATAGCATAATGTCATATGGAATTCTTCTCTGGGGGAGTTCTGCCGATGTAAATACTATATTTGTTTTACAAAAGAGGGCCATATGTGTAATTTATAACTTAGGCCCAAGAGTTTCCCTTAAAGAAAAATTCAAAGAAATTAATATTCTAACTGTTACTTCCCAGTACGTTTATGAAAATTTAATTAATTTAATGTATGTTCAGAAAAATTTACATTCATTTAAAAGAAACTGTGATATACATCATGTAAATATGAGGAATAAAAACAATCTTGCAGCGCATGTGTCCATCTCCACAGAGCTAGTCATTCTTTCATTGGCCAATGTCTAAGCTTTTAAAATAAAATTCCCGATTTTATAAAAGACCTGCCATTATATAAATTAAAAAAATGTGTCAAAGTGAATGTACACGCCCGGGCCGATCCCCGGTTCGGTTGGAGATAAGGGTCTATTGTTCTCAGTCGCCGGGCATTGCGTATGCAAGTCGCATAGATTGATCGGTGAAGTCGACCTGTGCCGCTTGTATTTGGACTACGGACCCGTACATTTCGCGAGTGTATAGGTTTAGAAGCCTCGCGCGTACCTATACGACATAGGTTACCGTTATTGTACCAAGTGAATCTGCTAACCTACCAGGTTAGACCATAATTAGATAAATCTTACCATAAGCTCGGAGTGTAATTGTGTGTGCCCTGAGAAGCGTGAGCCGTGCTACCTACTGAAGGTTGGGGTTCCGACACCAATCTGGGCCCAGAACGAAGACCTCACGGGCCACGGGCCTTGGCAAATATCTTTCGGATAATAGAGCTTGGGATTAATTGCTCCTCATACCACTCTCTTACTTGTAATTTGTATAGAATAAGGAAAAAAAGACAGCCCGCTGAGTTTCTTGCCGGATCTTCTCAGTGAGTGGCCGCGTTTCGATCCGGTGGTAGTTTTAGTATTATATAGACTCGTCACAAGTGCCTCTTGCAAGGTACATGAATAAAAATATATGCTATTCTAACTAATCGTTTTGATATGACGATGTATTATGAATATGGCATATGTCTAATATAGACAAGTTAATTTTTGTAAATGTTTATAAATCTATATTACACATGAAACTTAAATGTGTAATGCATATTGCAGTTGTGTGAATTAAGTGAAATTGATACCATTATTAAGTTGCCTTTAAAGTTTCTTAGTAAATAAGATACAGTTTATGACATTTGGAGTAATTATTTTTTTATATTAAATGCAGTTATTCTTACAATTATAATTTTTTTCTCTGCAATTTGAAGCACAAGGCAAGTGCTATCGTTACTTGTCTTACTTATTTCTTTTAATAATATTCATAAGGTTGTCTGGCAGAGATTGCTTTGAAGCGATTAGACTAGATAAGTTAAATATTATAAGTGAAAGAGTGTGTATTATTTTGTTAATTTTGGTTCATTATAAAGTGTATTCATTCACAGGAATATGATATTTAAACCAAGAAGTACATTCCAGTAATAATATAAACTTGAGTAACATTACAAAACTTATTTTCAGTGTGGCAAGCTGAAAATAGATAATTTGAGCCCTCCTGAACTAATAGGTATCATAGATGCTACCACAGCTTGCATTGTGTCTTGGTTGGAGGGTCATTCACTAGCACAGACAGTTTTTACAAATTTATACCTGCATCAACCACATTCTATTATAAACAAAACGTTGAAGGCTTACTGTATTGCCGTGTACAAATTATTAGACTGCATTCGAGATTGCATAAATAAGTAAGTATATGAATAGTTTATCACTCTTTGAAATAACTCATACTCTGCGAGGCTATTCAGTATCTTTTTAGGGATGAGTAAAGAGTACATCAAATAGCTGTCAAATTACTTGTTTTGTATTTGCTATCTTTATTGTATTTCTGTTGGTCACATGAGACAGCAAATATAAAACACGTCATTTGACAGCTATTGGATGATCACTAAAAAGATACTGAATAGTCCTGCTGGTCTACTTGTGACAATTTAAATAAAATATGAAGTCATTATGGTACATCATGCCTTTAAATTTTAGAAGAAATAAAAATCCTTATTGTCTGTAGTAGTCAAGCTCAGTGTACCAACCTTACACCACCGGCCAAACTCGTGACTCAAATTTGATTTCTGACAGGGGCAGACATTTGTGTGATGAATATCTAGGTGTCTGCATTTCTGGGTCTGAGAGTGTTTATTAATGTTTGCCTCTATTATACGTTATATACGTTATTCTCCTGAGGAACTGTAACTTATGAGATATCAAATATACTATTTTTATGTCCAAGGGCTCAAGTATATGAAGAAGAAGATTTCTTACCAATGAGTTATGGATATCGTCTTGGCTCAAATCCCCAAATGGGTAGTGCTCATGATCCTAGTCTAGAAGTTAGTGAACAAAAATGTATTGCTTTATTACGGGAACAAGAGGAAGATCTCAATAAGAAGGCCAAAAGTCATGAGGATGAGGTACTGCTTACTTAATTTTTATGTTCGTATTTATTCGTACTAGTGGTCGCCTGTTGGTCGAAATTCGACCATAATAAATTTTAATATCTTGTCGATAAGAACGCCATATTTATTTCTCAAGACCAGCTACCTTGTTTCCAAACTTTTTAGTGCGCCATCTGTGATCTTTTATCATTATCATCAATATATTTGTTTGTGTGTGTCCAATGCACGGTAGTGTGGGTAATGTTTTATTTATTGATTTAATGTACATTATAAGCAATTTTAATTAAAAATATTAGCGTTCTGCACTTCTCCTACACTCCTACACACTTTATGCTCCTGTGTCCGCACAATTTTCGTAAAAAAGGGTCCAAAGTTTTGGCATCACGTATTAAATATATATATTTAGTTTGTTATTTGTGCCTTTACCGTGAGTTTACGCCTTGTTAAGTTTACTGTATTCGATACTGTCAATTTAAATTATTTGTATGAAACAGTGCCTCTATTGGTAACTAAGAAAAACACATTTTAGTACCAGAAGTGTCATAGTTTTCGACTTGTAACTTACCTTACCAACCTTACCTTAGTCTATACCACCTAATGGAAGAGACAGTGAAATTAATGTGCAAAATTGAAGTTTACTGTATTCGATACTGTCTCTTTAAATTATTTTTATGAAACAGTGCCTCTATTGGTAACTAAGAAAAACACATTTTAGCACCAGAAGTGTCATAGTTTTCGACTTGTAACTTACCTTACCAACCTTACCTTAGTCTATACCACCTAATGGAAAAGACACTGAAATTAATGTGCAAAATTGAAATAAGTTGGGGAGTTATCATGGTAAAAAAAATAATGTGACTCACTTACAGAAGATTTGCTATCTAACAAAACACTAGCTTGGGTAAAAAAAAACTACAATCCATACAGCAACCGTGTGTGGCAAGTAAAATTATAACTTTTATAAAAAAAAGCCTTTTGATGGCTTCTTATCATCAAAAGGCTCATGTTAAACGTTTGAATATTCATCCATCCCGAGTGTGTCCCTCGATAAAAACGCACAACTCGGGTTTGCGGACATTCGTTGTTCCTTCCTGGTAATAGCGCCAGCAGAACGTACCTAAACTTCCCTCCAACCATGGTGCCTCAAAACCTCAAATATATCATTTCATTTCACACTCAGGCATTGGCATTTTGATTGTTATGATAAATATTAATATTTAAATCAATTTCTGAATCGATTTCTACACTTAGTTTGAAGTATTGATCGACGAAACTTGGTACGCCTACGCTCGGAGGAATAAAAACGCAGATAAAGCCGTAACAAATAGCTACTATAGTAAGCATTATGTGAGATTTAGATTCGTACCGTGATGCCAATTTTTTCAGGCCAAGATTTTCATAATTGGAATTATATTGTTTTAAAAGATCTTAGTAAGGCTCTTAAGATCAACTCCGTTATAGCATCTTACTTTTTTTTCTTATTTCAGGATATCATACTATGGAGTGCGCTTGCGGCTAGGATTCGGTTTACTAGAATGTTCTATCAAGCTCTTCTTTTAATAACAAAGAAAGACTCTCAATCTGGTGCTGATTGCGTCGCACTTTTAAATGGTTGCTCAGAAATGATGAAAGTTATTATTAAGACAGCTTCCAAAGGGACACAACCTGTTGAAAATTGTAAGTGTAGGACATGAATCAATTATTTTGATATTAAGAATATGTTTTGTCTTCTTTGAGTAGCTGTGTTTTGTCTTGAAATCATACAATACAGCAAGTGATTATATAAAAAAAAACGACGGTTTGCACTCCGGGAGTGCCGGTAGAAGTGAAAACCTGAATTAAACATTTTTTTGTTGTGCATTTTTAGTATTTTTGAATGGTTAGGGAATAAATAATTTTGCACGAATCGCTTTAATTATCGGAATGAAAGTGCTATAATTTATGTGGTAGAATACAATATTCATTTATTGCGCTATCGTACACAAACATGACAACACGAACATTCGCGCAAGCGCCCTGCGCTGTCCTATTTGCGCAAGTGCCTTGCGCCGTCTTACGAATTTTTTATCAGATCACGTGTCCTGACGCGAGTTTAGAAGTTTTTACCCATTAAAAAAAATTGCGCAACGCTGCTAGAGAAGTTTTCACTTCAAAAAGCAAACGACGAGAAATATAAGAATTCGATTTTTCAAGTTTATTTCTCAACAATGAGTGCATAACAATAGGCAAAGATCATGCTTGTGTCCATCTCCAAAATGAATTGAGATATTCTTAAATATAATGCAGCTCTACTTTAACATTTCCTGTATTAATATGTAAGTGTAGAATAGACCATCTTTGTCAGCGCGTAAAATGCGAGCATAGACTAATAGGTTATTATCATCTTTCCCGGTTAGATACTTAACTGTTTCTGCCGCCTGATTGTTCACACATAAAAGAAACTGTGTGTATTTTAAAAATAACACGATGAAATATTTTAGCCGATTCACCAAATCCTATGGGTTTCGAACCAATGATCAACCAGCGTCTGCTACCGCCAACATTTCCACGTTATACACGAATCAAACCCCGCGCTGAGGCTTTGCAATATTTCGACGAGCTTGTCACAAGGTTAAGACACGCTTGGAAGATAACTTCGTGTAGTAACTTTCATATTGCATTGGTGAGTTTTACAAATTATAGTAATTACTACAACACAGTTTGTATACTTGTAATCTCGACTCATATTGTTAATGCAAAAGTATACTTTATGGGGAAAGACATCGGTAGGGTATTTTTTCTCCTTGTTTAACGCGGGAGTGTTAAAATGTACTAATAAAATATGCGCGAAAAAGTTCGGGCTACAGCTAGTTCTATTCGCGTTAAGAAAATAGTGACTTATCGCTGTTAAGCAGACAAAATTAGAAAGTTGTGTTCATTGACCCATGTGCCATTGACAAATGTGCCCTTCAAACGTCTATTCGCGTCAAAAATGTTAAAAGGAGGTTTTGATAAACTTATTCTTTTTAAAATATCAACTTTGTCATTTATTGTTTTTTGTTAATATTTTCTTGTGTCAATGAAAAATATATTCGATCTAATAAAATATGTTTAATTATTTTTAAATACAATGAATGCACTTTTGTCCTTATAGCACATTTGCCTAATTCAAAATTGTTAATCATAGATAGTCAAACTCCTTTTTTACAGGCGATTTTAGATAATTCGTTCCCTTTTGTTCTTTGATGATTTTAGAAAAGGTATTTTCATAAACACCGCATGCACTAGCCGTGTTCGCTACTATGTTCACGTTTTGATTTCCACTGTTTAAAGTATTTAAAAACGTTATAAATCACTCGTCCTTCTCCACTATGAATTATTGACCCACTTTTATTTTGCGGATAGGTGAGGTATCCATTTCTAAAATTGGCAAAAACACGTCTGTACTGTCTGAAGGGCAAACTTTCTAATTTTAGTGCGTGGCTAGCTGCGTGGTAACAATGAGTCACTGTTTTCTTAACGCGAATAGAATATAGTTTTCTATTATACTAGCATATAATTTGTACAGTAAAAAAAAGAAATATCGGACCCCTATGCATTAATTCTAAAGCATTGTAAGGAGGTCAGATATTTCGTTGACTTACTGTACGAGGGCCAAACTGAAAGTTTTTAGAACTGGCAACTTAAAAGCAATATATTAAAAAATTAGTTTAAATTTTGAAAATTGAACACTTTACCAATAATATTGAGTATACATTTCATTCATTTGTCATTTGTTTTACGATTTGGCGGCAAATTGAAAATTGTCTGTGCACGTCAGAATGAATTTAAGCCGAGAAAATTTTCGTGCAATGATTTTTTATGACTTTCGATGTCATATAAGTCAACAAGAAAGTTATGATAGACTTCGATTGGCTTTTCACGATAAAGCCCCATCTCGTGCCACAGTTTACAACTGGTTTAATGAATTCAAACGTGGTCGAACTAATCTCACCGATGATTTGCGTGAGGGACGGCCTTCTACAGCGATGACTGAAGAAAATGTCAGTGTTGTGCGGCGTATGATAGAGACTGACAAAAGAGTGACCTATCAGCAGATTCGGACAAGTCTAGGCATAGGTATGAGTCAAGTGCACAAAATCCTCCATGAACATTTAGCGGTCAGGAAGCTTTGTGCCCGCTGGATACCGCATAATTTGACCGAGGCTCAAAAACTCCACCGTGTTGATTGGTGCCGAGAAATGATCCAAAATTTAACGGAGGTGACTCAAATGCTGTGTTCGACATACTAACGGGTGACGAAAGCTGGATTTACTGTTATGATCCGGAAACCAAAAGACAGTCTGCTCAGTGGGTGTTTCCTTCCGAAGAGTTGCCAACTAAAGTGAAGAGAGGTCGAAGTGTTGGAAAAAAGATGGTGGCCTCGTTCTTTGGAAAGACAGGTCATTACGCGAAAGTTGTCTTAGAGGATCAGAAAACGGTTAATGCAGAGTGGTACACTAACAACTGTTTGCCACTTGTCTTGGAAAAAGTTCGAGAGAAACGACCTCGCAGCAGGATCCTCCTTCATCACGACAATGCCTCGTCGCACACCGCCAGGCAAACGATCGACTATTTGGCGACCTCAGACGTGGAATTACTGGGTCACCTTTACATTACTGGGTTATTCCCGAAAATAAAAGAAAAACTTCGAGGAAAACATTTTATGGACGCCGAAGAAGCAGTGGCTGCGTTTCAAAACGCCGTCGAAGAGACCCCTAAGGCCGAGTGGGCAAGGTGCTTTTCTCAATGGTTCCATCGAATGCAGCGATGTATTGATGTAAATGGACGCTATCTTGAAAAGTTATAATAAAACTAATAACTTGCTAGAATGCTTAGTTTTTGATTTTCTAAGAACTTTCAGTTTGACCCTCGTACATTGTTACGCGGGAGTGATGAGTCGCTAGCGCATCATGTGAAAGCCAAAGTCTAACTCCTGGGCTCTGTTTTGCTTCGAATACGACTTTGATCTCATTAATAAATAAACACAAACGAAAACACGCAAAGGTTTCACTTGATGTTTCAGTCATTGTCGCATTGTAATGTAGACTAATGTGAACTTAAACTTTGGGGTACTTGACCTTATGACTAAAATGACTGTGGAAATTATTATGATAGAAATAAAATTTCTGCAGACATCTATGCGTAGAGCATTGTTTTCTTTGGATATCAATAAGTCGAGTGGACCCGATGACATCTCTATAATCGTTATAAGCATGCGTTCCTGTGTTGTTACATGCTTTAACGGCTTATCTTTTCCGGCTCTTATATTCAATAGGCGTTATGCCCAGCTCATGGATATGTCCAACTTCCGGCCCATAGCTATAACTTTCTTAATCTCTAAAATTGTGAAATCTCAATGTTTCTCAAATTTTTCTCAATGTTTTTTTATTTTTTTTAATGGAAAAATGATCCACAATACGGCTGTTCTAAATGATCACTTACCACCAGGTTACCCACTTGACAGTTTTTCTCCTCTTCTATTACAATCGCCATCGCGAATTTCGTATTTCAGTAAATTTCGCTGATTAATTTCTTTCTACTGAAAGACTAAAGTGGAGAAAGATTTTATAGCGGCTGCAAAATCCAAGTTTATAGGTGATGAAGTAGTCACATGCCTACACAAAAAAATGTTATACGATTTAAAAGTGATCTGTCTTGTGTAGGATTTCTTCATCGAGTTCAGTCGAGCCCGTGCGTGCATCCTGTCGCGGTCCGCGCTGCAGCTGTTGTACCTGAGCCCCGCGCCGGCCAGCGCCGCGGCCCAGCCGGACCCGGCGCCCCGCGCCTTCGTCGACACGCTGCGGGACGCCGTCCGCGCCTTCGTGGGGCCCCGCGCCGCCACGCCGCTCGTCAGTATACTAACATTATTTCTTCACACTTTCCAACTTAGGGCTTGAACACAAAGCTGCCATTTCGTACGTCAAGGCGTCTCCCAGGGTGACCGGTTCGAGGACCGTCAACAGTACTAAACGTATTTCAAATTGAATACAAGGTCGTGGCATGGATCGTAAAGAGAAGTGTGCCCTTTTGTTATTGCTTAGGAGATACAGGAAATTTTAAGTAATAAAAATTTTATACTCGTAATTACTAGTGTCCCAAAGAACAGGGCGCTCTTCAATCAGTGATATTAAATCAAAATCGTACTCTGTAATTTTTTTTTACATAAATAGTTTAGCTTCTCTCTCTTTGTGTATGAGTTGTGTAATGTTTATTATGTATCGCAATAATAATGTAATAAATAATAATGTAATGTTTAATATGTAGTAATTATTCTTGTTTTGTGAAGAGTTGTCGAACAACCCTAACTCCTTTGTTATTGCGTTGCCTTGAAGGGTAATGGAGCTATGCCACTGAAATGCACTTCTGAGATATGGACGTTTGAAAAATAAATGACGTGAGCAATAACAGTTATTTTAACATAAATCGACGTCACATTTTAGTAGAAGGTTCAATATTTTACTTAAGATTATTAATATGTGTAACCTTTGAATGCCATAATTGAAAAAACTTAATTGTAATTTAATTGAAACTAAGCGTCATAGACTTTTTAGCTTTCATTGAAACTACACTTACAACTATTGGCAAAAACATTAAAAAACCTGTTTACAATTATGATTTCGGTTAAATCTATTGACTTACATAAACTACGGCTATTTGTGAATACGATAATGCATTTAACTCCATTTCGTAAAAACTGTGGCTTAGGTCCATTGGCCTCCAAGGCGACATTTGGCGAAGTTTGGTTAATTGCTGACAGAACCATCCTCTCAGAAGTAAAAGTAAAGTAAAAAAAAAGCATTCTCTCAGCCCCTCAAAAATCGCTTCACACAAATTGTACTTTAACAGGAACGTGAATTGGTAGAAAAGTTTTTGGGACATTGCGTTCGACCATTCGCTGTACTCTTGCAAGTATGTGGACACAATCGGGCCAGGCAAAGAGACAAGCTTGCTCTGCTGCTTGACGAGTTTGCTGGACTACAAGATGAGGTAAAGTCATCTAATATGACTAATAGAACATATATGTCGTGCAAGTTAAATTACACTAGTGGTCGCCCATTGGTCGAAATTCGACCATAATAAATTTTAATATCTTGTTGATAAGAACGCCATCTTCATTTCTTAAGACCAACTACTTTGTTTCCAAACTGTATGATTATAGTTTGTGCGCCATCTGTGATCTTTTATCGTTATCATCAATATTTTGTTTTGTGTGTGTCAAATGCATGGGAGTGTGGGTAATATTTTTTTATTGATACAATGTACTTTATCAGCATTATTATTGAAAAATACTAGCGTTCTGCACTTCACCTGCACATAAACTATAAGTGTGCCAAATTTTATGCTCCTGCGTCCGCACAATTGTCGTAAAAAGGGGTCCAAAGTTTTGGCATCACGTATTAATATATAGATTAGCTGTCTACCTACCTCATAAGGCACTTGGCTTGAAATTATGTACGTTTGTCTGTATTGAATAGTAGGTTATATTTTCATATTTTGTTTAGAATTAAAATAAAATTTATCTCGTCTCTACTCAGCTACTTAGCTTAGGCACTACTTATCCCGATTGATGAAATGAATCTAATTGATCTGTGAAACAAGTTGGAGGTAAACCGGAGAAGCTGGTTTTAGCCAACTCATGGTTTCTTCCAGGCGGAATCCTTGGACACCCTAATCAGTGATGCAGTTGGTGCTACACCTAGACCTTACTTCGGAACCTGGATACTGTACCACGTCCTTCGAGTGATGATAGCCTACTTACTTTCTGGACTGGAGCTGGAGTTGTATAGTGTACACGAATACCATTATATATTCTGGTAAGTCTTAGATGTCTGTTTGTAAACGACATTTCTACTTTTCCACATCATTTTTAGAAAACATGTTTTACTGCTGGCAGGAAGATTTTGCGCCTTCGTTTAAGTCGAAACGTTACGCTACGTAAACGCAAGTTAACGTTAATAAAGATGTAGAATATGCCTTTATTTTTCTAATTCATTTAAAATGTTGCGGCAGAAAATCTTCCAATTAATGTGACAAGCCCAACGAACGTTCCCACCGCCACTAGACCACGAATATAGTCAACAAGTTGGGAAACAATCGGACTCGTCATGTCCTCGCCAACCACAAAGTACACCAACTCGGACTCGACGTACGTCTTTGACACCGAGGCATCCTCAGCAAAACCGACAATCTCTGTTCAGCAACGAACCTGATTTCTGCCAGACGCTCTGGACAAGGGCGAACTCGGGAGAGAGTAATTACCGCGTCACAATTAAACCTTTGATTGAATAAATACTCAGAGTCATGTGATCTAAGTAGTCAAAGTCTATTAAAGTGTAAAGTATAAACGAATAAACTTTTAGATATTGAAATTACGGTGTAATATACAGTATACATTTTTTAAAATAAAAACAACAATTTTATCTTACAAATCACAATTTGTTTGTTTTTTTATATTTATTTAGAAGATATATCAATATGTTTTTTTTATATAGCAAAAGGAATATGTAGAAAAGTGCAACAATGTTCGACGACCGTTGGAATCGACAAATAACAAAGTCACCTTGTCTCTTTTTAACAAATTTTACTAGGTGGTAGAGTTTAACAGCGACTCGCCCGGATTGGTACCACCGCCTTACCTATTCCTGCCGCCATAACGTCATGACGTGTTCCGGTTCGGAGGGTAAGGTAGCCGTAAACTTATTTTTGCTCGAGGCCTAACATCCTGGCCTCAGGTTGGCAACGCACCATTACCACCTTTGGTGTCTCTAGGCGGCGTGAATTTCTTAACAGCAGGAAATCCGTCTGCTTGTTTGCCTTCCAATATCATAAAAAAAATTTATAATATGTATGCCGAATCAAACCAAAATACTTTTATTTCACGTTAAGGGAGCGTTCAAGTATTACGTAACGCATTTAGGGGGGGTGGGGGGCTGTCTCGTTAAACGTTTCGATGCGTTACAAGGGCAGGAGAGGGTGTTTTTTACAACACGTTACGTAACGTTGTTTTTTTTTAATAAAAAAATAGTTTATTTATTTAGTAAATGTAAATAAATATAAATTTTATTTAGTATTATTACCGCAAAGGCCATTGAAAGTATACCAAGGACAGAAACTATAATATAACTTTTTGTGAGTTTAGGGTAAAAATGGTCACGGTTACGTAACGTTTAAAGTTGTACAGAAAAACGAT
>NJDC01000518.1:364720-381150 GCA_002245475.1 Calephelis virginiensis | reverse complement strand
TGTATGTATATTATTTTTTTGGTAGTGCAGCCTATATCAGCACACCCACATGCAAAGATTTTGTATGTGTTAAGTGCGAAAATACGTCTATACGAGAAACAGGATCCTGGATAGTAGTAACCAAAGACTAGTAGTAACAACTTATGACAGTTGAAAATGAACACGGTTGACGTTTTGATGCTTAAGGAATGACCATAGATTTAGAATGAACAAGATCAACAAAGCGTGGGAGCGAAAAATCCTTATCAGGTAAAAGTTGCCTTAGTGGAAAAGAGAGAGAGAGTCAGGTGTTTATGTGATAATATTTACACGAGTAAGGACCATAGCGTGCACGTCATATCAGATCGCTGTGAAATTTGCGAAATTAATTAATAATCTTACTATTAAAAAGTAAGGAAATGTACATGCAAGTATGGTATCGTATTTTGTAAGCGCCTGTGAGGCGGTAATAAGCTCCTGTTGGAGAGAGACTTGAGAGTTCTGAACCCACTTTTAAATAGGACGTTGTATGTTGGA
This sequence comes from Calephelis virginiensis, assembly GCA_002245475.1. Taxonomy (NCBI): domain Eukaryota; kingdom Metazoa; phylum Arthropoda; class Insecta; order Lepidoptera; family Riodinidae; genus Calephelis; species Calephelis virginiensis. The sequence goes on along the minus strand of NJDC01000518.1, from coordinate 380,634 downwards.
CTGCTGTTGTTCTTCCAAAATTATCTCATTTCCTCCAAGCCTGGATTTGCTAATCCCAGAGATATCAGCATAAACTCATTTTTGTATACGTGGATAATTTATTGCAATCGAAGTTTTTTATTGTTCTTAAACTAAGACGGATTCTTATTAATAAACATGCTAAGTTGATATTATAGTCTGTGTCACATTGTAATATAGACTATATCAGGTTGAACCTTGGATAAATTTTGTACTCCAAGCCTTCGAGTACTTTACTCTGTATTTATTAATAAGCATCTGGGTCTTGATTAAATTTATTCTGGTATCTATTCAAGTATTTCTATGTATAAGTATCGTTGACTAACATGTATAGTACAGAGTAGAATCAAAAAATCAAAAGTTACCAAACTCCTGGGTTTAAACTTACCAACATAGCGTCGTGATGGTATTTGAGGTAAGGAGGGTTCTTAAATAACGAAGATCTATTATACTATCAGTGCAATTTTTATAATTAATTTACAAATACTTTGTTACGTTTGTCTTTGCTTGAGTTTGTTTTAATTATTTTCTTGGTGAGGCGAAATATGTACTTATAATTTCACCTACCAAGAAATTAATTAAGACAGGCGTTTTAAATTTAGAAAGGCATTAAATGAAACACTTGGCAATTTTGTTGTGCACTAATTTAATTTTAAGGTATCTCGATCTTCTTTCAACAAAAGTAATAAAAAGAGACAAAACACTTTGAGTGCTGTCAGATTAGTCTGTACTTTTCTATAGACGTTTGATCAATCACTCGAAAAGCGTTGATTAAAAAATATCACATTTAGACATGTCTGAACAAATCTGATATTTCTAAAATGTTCCATCTCTTTTGTTTTTGTTTCAATTGAAAAAGATAGCATGCATCTAAAATAAGTTTATTTTGTGAACATCAGAATTACCACTACTATCTGAAATGTTATGGTTATTGGTTGACAATTTTTAGGTAGTGTTTAATATTTTTTTCGAATGGGCAGCGTTCGGGAAGTTAGAGGGTCCAAATTACCGCAGAGCCTAAAGTCGAAAGTCCAGTGTGTGTTACCGGTGATGACATATGGAACTGAGACTTGGTCGTTAAATGTGGGCCTCTTAATTAAGCTCAGAGTCGCTCTGCGTGCTATGGAGACAGATATGCTAGGTATTTCTCTGCGAGATATGATCCGTGATTCGGTGATCCGCAAGAGAACGAGAGTAACCGACATAATCCAGAGAGTCAGCAAGCTGAAGTGGCAATGGGCAGGCCACATTACTCGCAAGAAAGGTTCTTGAGTGGCGGCACCGCACCGGAGGACGTAGTGTTGGACGACCTCCCACCCGTTGGATGCAAGCGGTTGGTGACCGCACTGCGGGGGAGGCCTATGTCCAGCAGTGGACGTCCTCTGGCTGATGATGATATTTAGTAAAGAAGGTGTTCAACGAGTGTTTTATTTTTTTAAGTAAGACGGAATATGTATATTCCCTATAGATCATATCTGAATTGTCTTGGAATTAACATTTTGTCACATGACAACCAGAGCATAAATTTTCGAAATTTATTTCATTTGTGTTGAATGTGAAATATTTATCAGCAATGACATCTAAATTACTCATTGGTAATTAAAATTACCTCTCCCTAGGCTACTGCTTTTGTAATCGTAAATAAAATTAGTATATTTCCCCTGTGTTTGTCCTCTGTGACGAATAGACCAAATGCCACTGCCTGACGGCTCGGATTAATATAGGTTGAACGAGTCACTACCACTCTACTGGTACCTGAGAGTCTACTACTGATGGTAAAGTGCTGTACAGTAACTTGCTCGGGTAGGGATCTATCGCCTTAACTATTCCTGTCGCCATAATGGTTTTCATGTTCTGTCCCGTTCCCGATCGTAGTACAGCGACGCACATGTAACATTTAGGTGTCTATTGGCTATGGTTATCTCTTATCATCAGGAGAGCCGTGTGTTTGTTCGTTGATCTATGACATAAATAAAACCAACAATAACACTGGCAGTAGAGTGCTATGGAGCAGCTTGGTTGGGTAGGGAAACACCGCCTTACCTATTCTAGTAGGCCTAAGACCCTAGCCAAAACACACCGTGATGTATATAGGCCATGATTGTCTTACAATCAGGATATAGCCCTGTTTACTAGCTTTTTTCATAACAAAATAAAATAAATGTTTTAGTATCTTCACGCTCATATCCTCGAAGTGGTAGGCAGAGGCACAACCAGAGCACCCACGACTAGCCGAAGACACTTGGCCCAACAATGTGATAGGTAGCAAGCTTATAGAAAATTGAAAATACAAATTTTCGATTTTCTAATTGCACGACCCGGGCATTGAACCCGGGACCTCAAGAAGTCAAGTGCGACGCCGGACCGCTAGACCACAGAGGCGATTAATATTATTAATTTTAGAGGATATAAATAAATTTATAAATGTTTTATGCAAAATATATTATCGTTATATATTATGTAATTTTATGCACACAATCTTATTACAATGGAATAACTTCATAATTAAATTTCTGGTTCCGCTTCGTCATCAGTTTCGGCATCAGAAACGTCCGTATAGCATTCCTGCTCGAATCCTTTTACTTGCAGGAAATCTGATGGTTGAGGTCCTGTAAGTATACCATTAATGTTTAAGCTTTAGGCACACGTAAATACTAGGTACTTATGTGTTGGACAAAGTACTAATCATTATGACCTTGCAGTGAGCAATATATACATTAGAGTTATAGTTAATGATACTAATACACGAAAACTCGAGCAAAGAAAGAGACGATCATAGTAATAATCTAGAAGAGACAGAGAGAGAGAGATATAGAGAAAAAAACAATGTAATCAATATATGCAATTGACATTAACAACATAAATATGAAAATGGAATTTATGCTTATTAACAATGCGACCGAGAGTTCAATGCTGGACTTGTTAGGATTTTTTTTAAATTCTATTGGTTTCTAGCTATGTAGAGACCGAGTGGGAATACAAAGAAGTCATGCCGAAAATGTTCTTGAGGTTTGTCCTGCAGGTCGAAATTTCCAGAACGAAAACGTTGGAATTAAATATGCACTGTGTTGAACTGTTTCCGCAGAACTGGTACTACAGTGCCCCGTGGAACTCGTACTCGTAAATAATGCGGTATTTCAAATATTCCAGTTTTGTAAACTGATCGACAAAAACTTAAAAAACAGACGAAAAGTATATAACGGCTTACGAATGTGTAAAAACTGTATAAATTTGAATTTAGAATTTGTGATGGAGATATTTATGATTGAAGTGGCCAGTTCGTACTGGCCAATTATAAATGTAGGACATTATTTTGTTATCAAAACGAATTTATCTGAATATTATGTTCGGTATGTGTTCAGAGCTGATTAACTCACCATTAGCACAAAGCTAGAATTTTTTTAATATTAGTTTACTATTGGTCAATAATAAAAGTAGGTAGGTAGACACCTACCGTTCTTATAGCGATCTCGCGATTACGTCAACATCATTGAAAATTTTAAAAATAAAATGTACCTGCTTTTATTTTCAACTTCACAAGGCTTCTGTAATGGTCATATCTTGTTAATCCAATTCCAATCTGTTTCGATAGTTCAAGAGAACAAGTTCCAGAACGTAGCAAAGTCTTGGGATAATAATTCAAAAGTCTACCAGAATGGCACTATGATGATTAACAAATCAAAAAAGCAACATAAAAAACTGGCTGTTTGAAAATCTGGTTAGTCGCAAGATTTCATAGCTCTTAGTCCTATGATACAATATTCTGACATTTACTTTTCAAACCATTGAAAGAACCATTCGAACCCACGAAATTTCAGCCTACCCTCAACGGATTTTGAATTTTTATCCCAACACCAACGTTCCGTCACAAATTTAAGCAGCCAACCTTGTTCAAGTTGGATAAACAAAGTATTTGATATTCTTAACATTTAAAATGATGACGATGTAAGATGATGATTCTTCTAGAGAAATAGTAAACCCAAAATTTAAAAAAAAACAACTAGCTTTTTGCGAAGCGAAGCTAGTCAGATGGTTCAGTAGCTCTTCTACTAAGTATGTATCGTAAAAATTGTGGTAATGACATTGGCTATAAATATTCAAAATGGCGACCGCAAATTCAAAAACGGATGTCCCCCATAGAAATAGGAATAATAGTGGTCAATGGTATTCCCTCGCCCGTTTTTGATAGATATTTTTTTTTCTTGCCATAGCAATATGGGCTTAAATGAAAGCTAGTAAAAATACAACTGAAAAAATATGTAGGGTTACATCTAAAGCACCAGCCAAATTTTGAGAAACAGTTCGGACTCGATAACACTTATGATCTATGAAAAAACTAAAAATTAAACAAAAATGAGTTGATAATTGGTATCCAATGCAAAATACAAGATACATGGTTATAACGTAAGCAAAGCATAAAAATAGTTGCCACCGACCGCAGTCGCATTCGCAGGCTGGTGACGTCATGACACGCACTAGGTACAACATACCGTGACAAATGAAGCATTTTTGTGAATGAATGAATGAATGAATTTTTATGAAAGTAAATATTACAATTTGGCAATTATATTTTAAATTCATTATCATTTAAGTCATTATTCCGTTACGTTAAAACTAGCTGCCCGTTCCGGCTTTGCTCGGATGGTAATTTTTTTTATCATAAATTGAGATATAAGCTATCTTATCATTGAAGTTGAATCAAACTGCACACGGTGCCACAAACAACGTGACACGTAATTTATATATATTAAGATTTAGCCGGTCCTTTCAAAGTTACCCTGTATGTATATTAATTGTCATATTATTTTTATTAGCAGTTATGTTTGCAGGCGGGTTTTTTTTTAGTTTTATTTTTAAATTATTACTTCTTTAATAGTTTGTTGGCCGACCCTGGATTCGAACCCGGGACCTCATGCAGTCCAAGTCCAACACCCGGACCGCTAGACCACAGAGGCGACCAACATAAACATTTTTTTAAATTAGAAAATTGGATTTTTCCAATTTTCTAATTAAAAAAAAATGTTGGTCGGGATTGGAAATGTGCCCGGTTGGCGATAGGCTTGCCACCTATCACATTGTGGGACTTAGTGTCTTCGGCTAGTCGTGGGTGCCTTGGTTGTACCTCTGCCTACCTTTTCGGGGATATGGGCGTGAAGATACTTAATAGTTTGTTTGTATTATATATCAAATATGCCTGCTACTTTACACGCGTTTTTATAAGAACAGGAACATTTTAGACAAATTTTCGTATTCGTTTTGTACAAACCTCGTTTCGATAATAACGGGAAAGAATCAGCCAAATTTGTTGGATTGTTGTCTAGTGATGACGTACATGAAACAATGAGTTTTTTTAATGAGATCATTTGAAAAAAAAAGGCAATTTTCACTAATATCTTAAACGCAAAAACCTGTGTTTGTTAACCAATGGTAATTATTTAAGAAAAAAAAAACAAATAGAACCTTTAAAAAAACATGGGCTACTTTTTTATGCCAAAAGATAGCGTTCATAACAACAAAAAAAAACCCTCTCTAAAAAACTGCAATCCAACTATAGTAATAAAAAAACATAAAATTTGACGGCCAAGCCAGCAAAATATAAAATATTAACCCATATAATGTAAGATAACTGCAGCAGGAGGGTTTGGATATTTTTTCGATTATATTTTAAATATGTATTTTTTTATTATTACCTAATTATATACTCGTATGCATCTTTGTGCTATGTAGACTTTTCGACTATACGTAAGTGTGTATCTTTGTGCTGTTAGTTTACGTAGGTATATTGTTTGTCTGTCTCTATCACTCTCTGTGTCTCTCTCCTGATGGTAAAAGATAACCGTTGCTTACAGACACCATAGATGTTATAGGTGCGTCGCTGTCTTGTAGTCAGAATGTTAAGTCTATAGTGCAAATCGACCAGCTATCCTACTCTTTGGTTTGACACGATATTCGGAGGACACACTGTGATTTGGGAGGAAAGAATAGGTAAGGCGGTAGATCTCTACCCGGGTAAGTTGCTGTACAGTGCTTTACCACCAGTGGTACCTATTTTATTTTAATTTATTATTATTAAGGGCAGATTACAGTTTCACATACATCAAATAAAGACAAGAGATATTATTGCAAAAGTTAAATGTAACTACTTATAAATGAGCCACAGCAGGCACCGTTTTAAAGACAACAAACAAGAATCAAAATTAAAATACGTACCTAATTACAATTTATCAAAACATAAACAAAAGTAATATAAAATTTCGAGAAAAGATAAATAAAATTAATATAATGATTTTATCGTTATGTTGATCTATACAGCATTCATGATGGAAGCAATAAATCTATATCATACTAGCTTTCCTGGCGAACTTCGTTCCACCCGTTCAGTTTGTACGGGATTTTTTTTTCCTAGTTCCATCGTATTTTTTCCCCCTTTTTATTATCTTTAAACCTTCCCTGGACTTGAACAAATAATTCAAAGCCAAAATTAGCCAAATCGGTTCAGCCGTTTTCGAGTTTTAGCGAGACTAACCAACAGCAATTGATTTTTATATATGTATATATATAGATAAAATTAAACAATAATTAGTGTTAGTATTACGGAAATCTAAATAGGTAACTTTAATCCTATCTGGTTATTGGTCCCATTACCACTCAGTGCAGTAATTAACAAGTGCGTGTACTTTTGTACGCGCATGAGAAGTTATATAGGGTTACAGCATTCTAAAAAAATAACGAGAAATGTATAAATCGCACATAAATAAAACTAAAACACGTGTGTGCATGTAAAAACATGTTTATAAAGCAGGTAACTTAATGATGTTACTTTTGTGTTACAGATGCGCACGCGTACTAAAAATTTCACTCTCATATGTTTTTCATAAAGTGCATAAGCTGCATAAGCTGAATTATTCCCCTGTGCTGTCAATTACAGGGTAGAGTGAAGTAAAGTAACTCACCCGGACTTGTCTACCTACCACCGTTTCACCTACTTCTGTCGTAACGTCAGTGCGGGACGCTGTCGTGTTCCAGTTTGAGTCTAGAATATACAGTTTACTAGCATAAGAAGCTTTACGTCATTAAAGCATCACTGTGTGTAGGAAACTATCGGTGTAAAGTATTTCTTAACATCAGAATATTTTAATACCTGCTCATGTGCCGTCCGATATTGGAAACAAGTGCAAATCACTTAAAAAAGAAAATCAATTGCAAGAACCGTTTAACTTAATTACTAGGTACTATCGAATTCTTTCATCTGGCGTTTGTATTGCTTTATGAAAAAATACCACACCTCTCGACCTTTTAATTAGGTAAACATTTTTGTACCTACTCCAAAAAGGGAAGTTATCAATTCGACGACATGTTTGGCGCGAAATTTTTTCTTTCTTTAAAATTTATAGAAATGTTTATAAATATTTCTTTTTAGGGTTCCCTAATTTAAAATGAAAAAAAATATAGGATTAATTTGGCGCACATACATCCGTCAAGACCCTTTTTCTCAGGAACGCGTGGCGATATCAACCTGAATTAGAAATTAGATAGTCAGGTCTACTATCCATTAGACCTTTAAAAATCAAACTTCTAAGCCAACGCAACCAAAATATACATTTGTTTATTACTTTTTAAAGTAGTTCCTGATTTCAAGAGTCCTATTTAAATTTTATCAAAAATCGATTAGTAGTTTTTGAGATTCATGTAGGTATCTAGACGATATTGTGACATCGAGGTGTCAGCTTGAATAACATAACCCAACACTCACAACTCGAGATCTGATGGACCAATTTTCATGGTCTTTGGTTCGTTGGATTTGTCTTCTCCCCGAAGAGCAGAAATGTAGTTTTAAACACACGTTTATTTTATTTTATTAATTATACAGATGATGACTAAAAAACTCAAAATTAAAAATTAGTCATAATCACGAGTTGCTAAAAACTACTTCAATAATATCTCATCTAATTACACCAAAAATTAAGCATTTTCCTCGATTTCATGGGTATTCCACCTATCATCAGACCCAGACTTGTTAGGATTGCTGCCTCTGAAGTGCACTATTTTAAATAAAAAATTCTTTGAAATCGATTTTCACAATCGGAAATCGGAAAATCGATTAACATAAACAAAAAAATATAAGAGATGAACAACGAATGTATTATCACTCCCTCCTTTTTTAATATATCGGTTTATTGACGCCCGAAAAAACGACATCAACTTACGTTCCAAAAAGTCGGTATACATAATACAGGTATTCAGTACGCACAGCACTACACATAAAATTCAGGTATTATTATTTGTAAACTTGACATTTATATCTGTCACTTCAGTCTCTGAGATTAAAAAACAGGCTATAGGTACGACATAGCGTGACAATAAGTGATGTATTTTTGCGGACTGTAAAAGTATTCTAAGTAGTGTATTTTTGTAAAAGTAAATATTACAATTTGGCAATAGTATTTCAAATGCGTTATCATTGAAGCCTATACCTACCTTGTTATATTGAGATTTGGCCGGTCTTTTAAAAGTTGCTCTGTATAATTAAATACAACTCAAATACAACTAGCCAGATCCTATACAAATTTAAATGGATCACCTCAAAATCATGACCCACCTTCCCAAAAAAAATCATCTTAACTGTTCGCTACTAGCCGAGCAGTTGCGAAACGTACAGAAAAAATATTGTCGAGTTGATAACCTCTTCCTTTTTAGAGTCGGTCAAAAAATCTTAAATGTAAAAACTCACATAGGGCTGTCGAGGTGTATCTAACAATTCCAACCATAAAAATAGGTTAAGCGGTTGGGGAGATAGAAGGTCATAAAGGGCCTTGCAAACATACATACACAAGCACACGCGCAAAACAAAAAAACCTTTGTAACCGATTAAAATACCTTCAGTATAAACTACGCTAGTCCCAAAGTCTTGTACTGGAGTTGGAGTGATTGGTCTGCTTGGCATAGCTGCTGCTGCTGCTGCTGCTGTTGCATTATCTTCAGTCTCTTCATCACTTTCTATTATAATTTCTTCTTCTTCACATTCTTCTATCTGTAAATTGATTATTATATTAGCTGTTGACTTCATCACCAAATATGTCGTCTTTGGTTAACTTTAATATGTTATGTTAAAAAGTTTTATCACCATTTTTGCCTTTTAGAAGATGATTTCTTGAAAAGAGTATCCTATATTTGAACTCTAATTTTAAACTATATATTTAACATATAAAAAATGTTGGTCGGAATTGGAAATGTGCCTGGTTGGCGACAGGCTTGCCACCTATCACTAGTTGCGAGTCGTGGGTGCCTTGGTTGTACCTCTGCCTACCTCTTCGGGGATATGGGCGTGAAGATACTTTTATTTTTTCTGAAAATCGGTCTAGCGGTTTTGAAGTGCATGTCTAATAGACAGAGAGACCGAATGCGGAAATGTCATGAAGTTAAGTTCAACACAGACACACACAGAGGTTTAGTATTATTAAATTTTTTAATACATACTTATTATTGGAGACATCATAACCAGTTAAACAAAAGAAAGAATTCGTCTAGCTATTGTCCCATTCTTCAACAATGTATACGCCAATTTTATCAAAACTGATAAATTTAGCAAACATATTAGAATAGCGAAAATTCCACAAAATTAACGTGTAGGTACTTAATGGATGGTACAATTGATGTCATAGGTACGAAGCAAACCTATGGTCGAGGTGTTAGGCTTTTTATTCTTAATGACATTTCTTCTTCTTACTTTAAGGTTTTTGTTATAACATAGCGAACAAGCAGGTGGCTGCTCTGTAACTATAGACATCATAGATGTTACTGGTGCGTCATTATCTTATGACTCCGTCTTACGGCTAGGCCACGGGGACCGGCCGTGTGCGAATGACGAAGTGTCTGGCGAGCCGACCATTCGCGCGGCACCGTTTGCAGGCCACGGGCAGCCGCGTTCGCCGCTGCGACCAGTAAAGTCCCATAGTGAAATGTCTTTTTTTATGGTATTGGAAGGCAAACAAGCAGACGGATTTCCTGATGTTAAGAAATTCACGCCGTCTAGAGACACCAAACGTGGTAATAGTGCGTTTCCAACCTGAGGCCCTGATGAGGCCTAGAACAAAAGTAAGTTTACCGTATACATTGCCCTCCGAATGGCAAGCATCGACGTTATGACGTCAGGAAAAGGTAAGGCAGTGATACCAATCCGGGCGAGTCAGATGTCACGGTGTTAGTGACAGTAAGCCTATGCTCGCCCTTTTTGAGGTGTCTGGCAGGAAGGATTCTATCTATTCTTCATTTTTATGTTATGTGGGACCTAGTGTCTTCGGCTGGTCGTGGGTGCCCAGGTTGCATTAAGTATAACTGAAAAACCACTAATCTGATTACGATAAAACTTATCCATATAAGTTGTCCCATGACCACCTAGGAATAACCTATCTTTTTTTTAGAACCATCAAAATCGGTTGGCGATTGGACACATACAGGCGAATTGAGAACCATCTCCTTTTTATGGAGTCGGTGAAAAAGCGGTTATTTGAATATGTGAAACAGACATTCCAACATTATGTATTTGTATAGTTTAAAAAATTAAAAAGTACTTTTCTTCACATGTGTATCTCAGAAGCGATTGGCAAATGTACACCTAGGGTACCAACGACTAGCTGAAACTACTTAGCCCACAATGACATCAAATTCTGGAAATCTGTCACCAACGGCTTAAAATTATAAAACTAAACCAACCTGTACATCAAAGCTCTGCTGCCTATTCTTGAACTCGTGTAAAAGCCTTGCAGAGGTGGGTGTCGCGGAGGGGGTCAAGTCGATATAGCTAGGAGAGGGGGTGCCCATGCTGCTGCAACCTTCGTTGACCTGATACCCCACTTCGAGGTTTAGCGCCATGTTTTGATTTCCCGCTAACCGACGCCGACGGATCACACATCTTGGTTCTGGTTCGTCTGACATGTCTGGATACAGAGGATACCTGTCAGTAATACTTTATATTTGTATTTATTTTTATTACAAGATGACAGCTATACTAATCGTAAAACACAACCAAACACACCAGTTATGTTACTGGTGAGTTGTCACCATTTGGCGAGGGTCTTAGGCTACCTTAGTCTACCGACTACCCACCCTCTAGCAATAAAATAGCCAGTATATTAGGTAGGTTACTCTTGAATCTCGACTTCAAGCAAACTGGAAATTGGAAATTGGAATCGGATTTCTGATGTTTTGTACTCTTGAACACAATACGCGATTACAAGCGAATTGTTAATATTTAGTTCCAAAAAAATCAACGGATCCAATATGATATTTCATTGTTTTTTTACTATCTAAATGCTAATTATTCACTAGTATTGTGTTAAAGAGTACAAAATGACAAACCAGTTTCCAAACCGGTGAAGCTGCTGGTCTACATACATATATACCCATAGTATGTTGTATAGGTAAATATCTGATGGCAGATAGAACACAACCGTGGCCGACAGACGAATAGGTTCGTTGCCATCGCTTGGTGGAATTTTTAGGTTCATTACGCATGTCTGCCAGCTACTCTACCCTTTGGTACGGAGTATAACTGCATAATGGTGGCAGGAATAGGTAAGGCGATCATCATTAAATCAGCCGGATCCAATCTTAACCCTTGTTGTTTATAATTTTTTAAATAAAGTTATCGACTCAAGACGTGTCAAAGATTGTAAAAATTTAAAAATAATTAAGACTTCTTCCATGAATGAAAACTCGATTCTCCTATTTTAAATATGTATGTTTTATTAGTAAGTGTCCGTTATACAATGGTAAACAACTTAATATCAGACATATTTCATCATTTTTAGAAAAAAATCCCGTCTCGTTCCCGTACTCCTCCGAAACGGCTTGCCCTATTTTCATGAAATTTTGTGAGCATATTGAGTAGGTCTGAGAATCGGCCAACGTCTATTTTTCTTACCCCTAAGCGATAAGGGATGTTCACCCTTAATATTTTTTCCTGGAAATAATTTATATGGCAAAATAACGTTTGCCAGGTCAGTTAGTATTATTAAAAGGATTATAAATACTGGTAATTGGAGTGTGCTGAGTATGAGTGGAATGATTTAAGTGGTTCTTGACTTTAGTTTTAGGGGTAAGTATATCTTCAGAGTTGACAACACTAACTAACGTAGTATTAAATTATTATAGTAATATTAACTTTAATCTGAGGTAGTAACATTATTACGCTATGACAATTACAAGTTTTTTTAAAGGGCAATAAGTACAGACTTTCAAACCAGAGTGCTGATTACGTATCTCAGTTGCCAAACCAAAATGGAAAAGTGTACATCAAATAGCTGTCAAATGACGTGTATTATATTTGCTATTTCCATGACCAACAGAAATACAATAGATATAGCAAAAACACAAATGACGTCATTTGACAGCTATTTGATGTACACTTCCATTTTGAGTTGGTCACTAAGATACATAATCACATCCTTTCACTTAAGCGGTCATAAAGAGCCAATAAATACATTTAAATTTTCATCAGGTCATTCTCAGTTTTTAATTATTTTAATGACATAAGAGAACATATTCCTCGAAATGTTTTTTTTTAAATGAACAACTTTACATAGTCATCGTTACGTAAATGTTTTTCAGCTATCTCGGGATGACTTCACATATTTTATTCTCTTCAGATAATATCACTGATAAAAAAATAATGGAGGGTTTATATTTTTATATTATGATCATGGAACTCACGTCATGCCATTATTACGTTGTTTACTTCTATATTAAGACCTTGATTGCAATCTGAATTAAAAATTTTATGTTTTTTTATAATACTTATTTTAGTATAGGAGCCCAGGAGACTAACGGTCGCATTCAGAATTGTCTTTTAGTCATTGAGTCGAGAGTTTTTTGATACAAAATTGTAATATATTGATATATCAAATGTTAATTCACGTCTCTGAGTGCGGCCATAAATGTGTAGTGTTACTCAAGCGTCATGGGGACATATTGGACTTTGTAAATGCGATGTAAAAGCTTAAATAGACATCAACCATTTGATTATTTCCTAACACAACAGATATTAACATTGTAAATGCCAGTGCACCTCTACGAAACAAATATGACTACGAAAACAAATATGACTTGCCTTATTAATGCTTGTGACCCTCCTATGACGTCAGTACGTCACTCTATAATCGTCAGGATATTTAAACATGAAACTTATTGGCATACAATAAATCTAAAGTGCCTTATATTTTTGGTTTCATTTAAAGCCGAAAAAAATTTAGACAGTATACTCTGTCCACGCATCAATTTGTGGCGATTTTATCCACAACGGAGGTAGGTATTTGACATAATGGTACCCTTATTAAAATCTGGTGCATGTGAGTAACTCCCTAAATTCTCTCTTGGTCTCCCCTACTATACTTACATACACAGATTTTGAGTCCGGTCTACCACTGCTACCTACTGTGTTATTTTAAAAACATTGATTTTAAATCGCACTCTTAAAGTCACCCCCAATAGTTCCTAGCAGAAATTGCTCTCAAAGTTTAGACGAAACCTACTAGAAGTCATCTATCAAAATGTAAAATCTAGTTAATAACCATGATTTTTCTTTTGTCAAAGCTTGAAGTACTGTACAAGAATACGTTTTCCCCGTGTTTTCCGGGTTCGCAGAGTACAATGGACCATCTGCCGCTCAAACTGGCAGCTCGTAAAAGACAAGCACTGGTTACATGAGTCATAATCATCAACACGATTGGTGATAGAGTGGAGTGTAACAACTTGCCTGGCGTATAATTCACCGATACGTTTTCCTACCACCATAATGACTCTGTCATGCTCTGGTTTGAAGAATAGGCGTAACATCCCTGCCACATAGCGATTCACCTATAATATTTATTATGTTTATAGATCAATATCGTCTCTTATCATACGAAGAGCCGTATGCAAACTCACTGACTTCTCACTTAAAAAAATGGCACTTTCGCATGTATGTATTATTAAATATTATGTGTTACATTATAACAGTTTTGTTATTAATCGTACTTATACGTAGTTATTTTAGACATGTTATTTAGCAAATTTTGAATAAATAAATATCCCTGGACAGGTCACACAAATTGAATCTAACCCCAAAGTAAGCAAATCGTATGCTTGTGTTATGGATGTTAGTCAACGATTGTAATACATAAAAAATGTATACCATATAAATGTATACATAAATATATACCAGAATAAACTTAATAAACACCCAGACCCGGAAAATACAGACATCAAAATGTTCTTTACGCCAATGCCTGCCCCCGTCAGGAATCGAACCCGAGCCTTGCGGTGGGTCGATGTAGTAGGCGTGTACGCTAGCCACTCGACCAACGAGGCGGTCAAATCTTTTTTGTTTTTAATTGGCTTATTGTTTTGGTTTAAAAATGGGTTTTTGTCATCATCACCCAGGGTTCACTGGGAGACAATGTTTATCAGCATTAATTTTTGTGCATTTTTTTGTTCAATAAAGGATTAAAGACATTTATGGTAAAACGAAAAGTGCAGTTTTGGACAAGATAAGCAGCAAGGCCAGAACTGTAAAGTTTGTGGAAATAGTCATGTAGGTACTTGTAACTAACGAAGCTTCAAACTTACAGCTTTTTTTTGTAATGGCTAATATGTTGCTAACCACGACGTTTTTACAACTTCACCGGACTTTAAGCTTAGGTATAGCACAATATTCATCTATGTGGGAACGATATGAATATTTCTGTTTGTGATGCTTTGTTTTTTATTTTTATCTTTACCTCAATGTTTTTACAGCAACCAGTATATAATAAAGAGTTAATTTTTGACCTAGTTCTAGTATAGAACATTTTAGGACACGTAGTCCAAATTGTCCTTTATACATTGACATGGTTCAAACGCTTCACGCTGTTATGGGTCATCATTTATCTCTGTATTCTCTTAATTCTTTATATTTTTTCAATAACCTACATTGACATATTTTTTCAATGTAGGTTTTACAAACACAAAACACTTTCATATACAGGATTACTTAGTAAGGACCGGCCAAATTTTAAATTTCGGGGGTAAAGGCTTAAACGGTATTACATTTTAAATATTACTACCATATTATAATATTTACTATTCTAAATATTCATTTAAAATAGTCCACTAAAATGCTTCACTTGTTGTCACGCTATGTCGTACCTAGTACGAATCATGACGTCACCAGTCTGCGAATGTGACGGTGGTCGGTGGGAACCAGTTTTACGCTTTGTTTATATTATAAACATGTATCTTGTATTTTGCGTCGGACAAAAAATATAAATTGACTTTATAATTTTTTCACTTTTTTTTCATAGTGATTCCGAACCTTTTTTCAAAATTTGGCGGGTGATTTAGATGTAACCCTGTATACTTAGTTGTACCAGAGATTGTAATTTTGTTTATAATGTACTTTGCGTTGAAAAAAAAACTATAAGTTGCTTTTTAAAAATATTTGATTACTTCACAGATCGAAAGAGTTTAATAGATTTCGAATCGTTTCTCAAAATTTGGCTGGTGCTTTAAGTGTCACCCTGTACAAACACAAAAATATACAAATAAACACATACATAAAAGAATCCACATTTATATACAAATAGACACACGTATACGTTTACCTTTAATATAATTGAAAGATTTCCAAAAAAACTAAATCACTACACTTGTCACTCTGTTGGGATTGTTCTTCACCTACATACAGGTTCTGGTGGCAGGAAGGGACTAAGTCGAGATCTAGGACAACCCACAAAGAAGCCTTATAGCGTTAATCTTTTGAAGAGACAGTGTTTAGCAACATTTTAAAATATTTAATGTTTTAGTATGTATTTTAATGGGGTTGTTATATATTGTGTGTGTGTGTGTGTGTGTGTGTGTGTGTGTGTGTGTGTGTGTGTGTG
>NJDC01000518.1:333762-351029 GCA_002245475.1 Calephelis virginiensis | reverse complement strand
AAAAAAACTATAAAAAATTACATAAAGTGAATTACAAAAAATGTATTTAATGTATTATTATCAGATTGTTTTTTTTAATTAATTGTAAAAAAAAAAGTGTAATCACGCCAATATCTCTGAAAACGTAGGCAGAGCCACGATCAGGGCACCCTCGACTAGCCGAGGACACTAAGCCCACAATAAGCCTATCGCCAACCGGGCACATATCCAAACCCGAGCAACAACTTTTTTAAATTGGATAAAGCACATTTTCTTTTTGTTGCCCGACCCGGAAATCCAAACCTGGACCTCACGAAATCAAATCCAGAAATTGTACCCCTAGACCAAAGAAGCGCATTTTAAATTCCTATTGAAAGAAATCACGAATAATTTTGAATTGTATTAAAAATAATTTGTTTGTAATTTACATCTAAAAGCATCGGTATTAGGTACATAAACATAATTTTTGTCTCAATATCCATATTTAATACTTCTTGTTTGAACTGTTCCTTTATTTTTTTTTATGAACATAGCTGGTACAACGTGTCTAAATTGAGATTACACATCAACTTTCCTGTAGGGCTATTATATATGACCGCCTCGTTGGTCGAGTGGCTAGCGTACTCGCCTAACTGCATTGAAGAACCGCGAGGCTTGGGTTCGATTCCCAAAGGGGGCAGGCATTTGTGTGATGAACATTTAGATGTCTACATTTTCGGGTCTGGGTGCTTATTAAATTTATTCTGGTATCTATTGAAGTATTTCCATACATTAGAATCGATGACTAACACCCATAACACAAACATATAATTTGCTTACTTTGGGGTTAGATTCAATTTGTGTAACTTGTCCAGGAATATTTATTTATTAATTTATTTATTTATTTATTTATTTATTCTTGTAACTCGATTAATGTAACATTGGGTATTGGAATCGAGTATGCCATTTTTAGTACTTTTGAACACTAGATACTGGCGAATGAATAACATTTAATTATTAGTAATGAAAAAAATTAGTATCTTCACGCCCATATCCCTGAAGACGTAGGCAGAAGCGCAATCAGGGCACCCACGACTAGCCGAAGATACTAAGTCCCATAATGTGATAGGCGACAAGACTATCGCCAACCGGGCACATATCCAATCCCGAGCAACCTTTTGTTATCAGAAATTTGAACAAACCACATTTTCTTATTATTGCCCGACCCGGGCCCTCATGAAGTCAAACCTGACACCTGGACCGCTAGACCACAGAGGCGACAATAAGAATTAGTAATGCATTATTTTATTTCCGACAAAATCATTGAATAATAATATCGTTGAATTTAATTGTAACTAAATAATTAATAATCATTAATAAATAATAATTAATAATCCGTTAATACTGTGTTGAAAAGTAACTAAAATGAAATATAAGATTGCAATTTCCAACTATCATAATTCAGGATTCAAAAGTATCCCTACTGATCTCAATATTTTTTTAAGGTTTGTGTCGATTAACCTCAGTAATTTATTTCGTATTTTAAGTTTATCAAACTATAATTTGATCATAATTGTCTTGAAATAACTCATATTGAAAAAAATAACGACGGGTTGCACTCCAGGAGTGCCGGCAGAAGTGAAAACTTGAATATTAACGTTGTGCATTTTTGTTATTTTGGAATGGTTAGGGAATAATTTTGCACTAATTGCCTTAATTATTAGTATGAAAGTACTAACATTTATGTGGTAGAATACAATATTCATTTATTGCGCTATCGTATACAAACATGACAACATGACTCGCGCAAGCGCAAAGCGACGTTTACGAATTTTCGATCAGGTCACGTGTCCTGACGCGAGTGTAGAAGTTTTTACCCATTCCATAAAAGTGCGTAACGCCGCTAAAGAAGTTTTCACTTCACAATTCAATGCTGAGCGGAGACGCACGATATAGTTAGCCTATAAGCCATTTTAAACCACATGTGAATAATAGTATGGATAAGATCAGATAAATTTGAAAAACATTAATACTACTACTTATTATAATTATAATAGTTACATGTTGTAAAATGTGAGCTTCTGTGTAATCGGGTATAATCATAATCGTTTATTCTTTATTCGAAGCAATTTTAAGCCCATTTCCGCTGTTGTGACCTAGACATATTAAAAATATCATTGTTTTGACAGTACGTGACGGATTTTTTTTATAGCGACAACAAACAATCTCCTAGTGTTAGAAGTTTATTACATGGTATTACCTCTGTAGTCTAGCGCTTCAGTTGTTGGATTTGACTGCATGAGGTCCCGGGTTCGAATCTCAGGTCGGGCAACAAAAAGAAAATTGGGTTTTTCCAATTTTCTAATAAAGATAGCGTTGCCCTGGATTAGGTATATGCCCGGTTGGCGATAGGCTTGCTACTTAGTGTGTCCTTAGGACTTAGTGTATCCGGCTAATTGTGGGTGCCTTGTTTGTACCTTTGCCTTTTTTGTTTACACTATAATACACTGTCATTAAAGCAGTCATAGACAAGATCCCTATCAATGTTGCTGTGGTTCAAATTCAGAATAATAAGTTTAAAGACCGTACAAGTGGTACTTATGCGAATTGACAATATTATAAATCTACCACTACAGAGCACGAACTGGTTTTGTTGGTAAATAACCTATTTAATCAGACAGTCTATTCTTCGCAGCGAACCCGAGCCCACATGGGTAAAAATTTTTTTTCCCCATGTGGGCAAATTGCAAATTTGCAAGAACTTAAATGCAAAAAACCTGCAAAAACCGACTCCAATCATTTCATTACTGCGTCGTGATTCGGTCATTATATTTTCAAAAGATAGTTATTGATCTGAAATGGTTCCCCATATTAATTTATAAGTCATCGATGGCGACGACGATGGCAATATAGTCGAAAATTTATGCATTTGTAAGTTTGTAAAGGAATTTTTTAAGGCATTATCGGGCCATGATAAAATTAAGATGGGACCACCTCGGAATCATGAACAACCTTTCTAAAAAATATAATTATCAAATAGCCACCTGGTAAAGAAATTAGAGTCTGATTTTTATAGATTTACACTTCTCGGATTTTCAAAAAATCTATTATTAGAGCGTTGCTATATATCTTCGCCTGTGTGGTCTAGCGGTCCAGGTGTTGGACTTGACTTCATGAGGTCCCAGGTTCGATTCCCGAGTCGGGCAAAATGAAAATGTGCTTTTTCCAATTTAAAAAAAAAATGTTGTTTGGGATTGGAAATGTGCCCGGTGGGCGATAGTCTTGCCTCTTATCACATTGTGGGACTTAACGTCTTGGACTTGACTTCATGAGGTCCCAGGTTCGATTCCCGAGTCGGGCAAAAAGAAAATGTTCTTTTTCCAATTTTCAAAAAAAAATGTTGGTTGGGTTTTGAAATGTACCCGGTTGGCGATAGTCTTGCCTCTTATCACATTGTGGATAGACTAGTCGTGGATGCTGTGGTTATGCCTTTGCCAACCTCTTTAGGGATATAGGTGTGAAGATACTTACTTTTTTGGTATATATCTAGCCCAATTGCATGAAACATCGTATAAGAAAACAGGAAAGTGACAATAACAATTACTGTTACAATGGCAGGAAATTGTTAGCACGACGAAATTATTACTGAAATATTTAATTTTAAACAGTTCAAAGAATCATGACTCAAAGTTAAAGTTTATGTCATTGTCATACATTTTAGGAAATTGTAAAGAAAAAAAATCAAGTGGATAGTAGTAGCGCAGCCCAAGATATTTTTTGGGGAGTTACTTGAGGTCATCAGATTGTGAAGTATGAGATGTTTTGTGCCATTGTTTGATACCGTCGTCATAAAATATTTAGGTAGATAAAGCCGCCTGTAAATTCCGTAATAGTCGTCATAAGTTGTTTCGCTTTAAAATTACTTGAGTTTGTTATTGTATTTTCATTACATACCAATCTGATGATTTAGTTATGACGCGCGTAAATGGTAATTCTGAGTAGCTTAAATGTTTAAGGCATTCGTCGGTTTCAGACGAAAGGTTACAGGTTCAAGTCCAGTCTTGGGAGTTTTTTCTTTCTTTAAAAAAATGTAGAGATATAATTTTGATATAACAGAGTGAGAAGATTATAAATTTTCAAGGAGAATGTAATTTTCGTGTATCGGCTATTAGGGAAAATTGGCTTATTCGAATATAGGAGACTTATTGCAGACTTATTTGGTATGTATATCTTCAGTAAATCGCGTATGATCAAGTGACTAATATATTTATAATAAAAAAGAGACCCCTCCGCTAAAGATATTACCATCCATGACGTTTTTTTCTACACCATGTAACTCACAGAATCCAATATATGAGTACCCCATGATGCTCGAGTATCTTCGCACTAAGGTTCTTAGGCCCCCTTCATAAGCCAATAGCAAATTAGATGTAATCACATACGTGGGAGCAATATAATTTAAACGATTTAACACTGTAAAAAATATTTCACGGTCAAAATATGTAAATAGGGCTACGTGGAAAGCATCTGATTTAAAAAAATAATGTTACGTAGACGAAAGTAGAGAATTTGCTAAAAATCTGTGTTTAAAATAAAAAAAAACGTAGAAGCGTGAATTTTTTACATTGGAAATATTAAAAAAAAAATGCAGGCGACTTAAAATGGACAACAGGAAATATTTTTAACACTTTTAGAATTTTATCCCGACCGTTATTTTGTAAAACGTGTTTTTTTTCAATTTTCTAATAAAAAAAATGTTGCTCGGGATAGGATGTGTGCCCGGTTGTCACCTATCACATTGTGGGACTTAGTATCTTCGACTAGTCGTGGGTGCCCTGGTTGTGCCTCTGCCTACTTCTTCGGGGATATGGGCTTGAAGATACTTTACTTTTTCATTATTTTGTTTGGTAAATTAATTTTCACGGCAGTTATGTTATGTTGTTAATATTATGAAACATTTTATTTTAAAACTTGATCTTATATTTAAACTTAAAAACACACTATACTACTATGTCTTTGTTAAACGACTGACTTTGATAGTTTCTATACTTCTTATCGTCGTCGGTGCTTGGTGGAATTCCATTCTTGATACAATTTATTTACAAACACTTGTACTTTCCACAATATATTTTTATTTTTTATTTTTATAGGTTAGCCAACCGGTTTCGCTATACATGCATCATCAGGGCTATATAACAACTGTTTTAAGTAAGTAAGTAAGTAAGTTGTTATATAGCCTTGATGATGCTTGTATAGCGAAACCGGTTGGCTAACCTATAAAAATAAAAAATAAACATATGTTGTGGAAAGTACAAGTGTTTGTAAATAAATTGTATTAAGTCTGACTGAAATTTATTTTTAGTTTTTTAACCCCCTATTTTTAACGGTAAAAGGCACAGAGCTTATAACTCTGGAAATGTCTATTTTTAGTCGTTTGGCTTTGAGAAAAAAATTGTGAGAGGTCAGTGAATTAGCACATGGCTTTTCTTATGGTATAAGACACCGTGGATTATATACATCATATATATTACTTGTGGCCAGGATGATACACATATTGAGCAAGTATACCAGCTACGTTGGCAAAAACCTGACACTATGTTTATAGCGGCTTCAAAAGGTAGGGTAGTGGATCCCTTCCCGAGTAAATTGCTGCAAGGCACTATTCCAGCCTACCTATACCTATACCACCTATGCCAGTGATCTAGATTAAATGGGTCACTGACTTTTCCTCGACTTTTATGAGCTACCTGACAAAAAGATATATGTCGTTGTTGTGTTAGTCTGGGCTCTTTTGCATAATAGACCATCTGCTTTCCTGCCAGACAGCTCGTAAAAAGCAAGCATAGGCTTACCGTCACTAACACCGAGA
The DNA here is from genome assembly GCA_002245475.1 of Calephelis virginiensis. Lineage (NCBI taxonomy): Eukaryota > Metazoa > Arthropoda > Insecta > Lepidoptera > Riodinidae > Calephelis > Calephelis virginiensis. The sequence goes on along the minus strand of NJDC01000518.1, from coordinate 345,202 downwards.
CATCCTACTAGGTCAGCCTTTCCCAAAGTGGGCGATAACGCCCCCTTGTGGGCGCTGGAAGCCTAGAGGGGGGCGGTATAAATCTTGAAAAAAATATTTTTTTTAAACTAGGCGCAACAAATATGTTATTGAGGTTATTGACAAGAAAAAAACGAGGGGGGGGGGGCGCTACAAAACAACTGATTTTCAAATTGGGCGTTACATGAAATAAGTTTGGGAACCTCTGTACTAGGTGGTAGAGTTTCGCAGCGACTCGTCCGGATTGGTACCACCGCCGCACCTATTCCTGCCGTCATTCAACGTCCAATGCTTGCCGTTGACGTGTACCGGTTTGGAGGGTAAGGTAGCCGGTAAACCTAATTTTGCTCGAGGCCTAACATCCCGGCCTCAGGTTGGCAACGCACCATTACCACCTTTGGTGTTTCTAGGCGGAATGAATTTCCTACCATCAGGAAATCCGTCTGCTTATTTGCCTTCCATTATCATAAAAAATCAACATAAGAGAAAAACTTAAAACTACTTTAATACTTCCTTCATATTAATTACATAAATTCTGAACTACTGGTACTGTATTTAGTACTAATTAGCCCACGTAGTTGAAAAATAGGAATACTTTTATTTCAGCAGTAGTATATGCCAGTTGTTTAGTTCAAACGATGAATATTCATTTCGTTTTTAACCAATTTAAAAAAATAAATTTTGGCTAAGATATATCTCTTTAGAATCTCTACCTCTAAGCTTAGAGTCCCTAAAAAATAGCCAACAAGCAAGAGGATTTTCTAATGATTAAAGAAAACAGAATTTTAGATACTACGAGTGCGTTCGAATTACGAGCTGGGTTGATAGGTTATGTCTAACGTAGATTTTTAAAGTGAAAACTTCTTTAGCGGCGTTGCGCACTTTTTTTGGAATGGGTAAAAAAATTCTAAACTCGCGTCAGGACATGTGACCTGATCGAAAATTCGTTTCGCAGGGCGCTTGCGCGAATGTTCGTGTTGTCATTTTGTGTACGATAGCGCAATATATGAATATTGTGTTATATTACATAAATGATAGTACTTTCATACTGATAATTAAACCAATTCGTGCAAAATTATTCCTTAACCTTTTCAAAATATCAATAATGTATAAAGTTAATATTCAAGTTTTCACTTCTGCCGGCACTAAAAGAGTGCAACCCGTCTTTTTTTATTTATTTTAGACAACTGTGGCCTAAAGTAACAGGTGCTTTATCGTTTGCATTTACTCGAACAAACATACATATTTTCACATTAATAATATTAGTGGTGATTTAACTAATTCACCAAATAGCACTGAAATGTATTCGCCAAACATTCCTCCCAGGTAAAGGCTGTTTTTTTTTCACAGAATGTAAAATACCTATCACCTGACTTAGGAACACAATATAAGTTAAATAATTATCTTGAATTCAAACTCCACATCGAATGCATTTTCAATAAATTCTATTACTTTTTGTTAGCTCTTTTGTTAGCACTCGAATGTTGAAGCTGTCAAGATTAAGGCTTAATTCATACGTACGACCACACTAAAACGACAAATTGTAGCCAAGCAGTGGTTATGTGTTGGTAGTGTCTAGACACTTTTGTTCAAAAGATATGCGGTTGCGTTGTTGCTAGTGGTTGTAACAACGCAAGGCAGCTCACGAGTATAAACTGTAGACTCACGGTCTGATATATTGAATTGTTTCCATCCTTGCTACTTTGTATTTTTTTGTACATGAAAAAAACACTAACACTGCTTCACTTATTATACATTTATAAAAATATTAAATAATGTTAGCCAATCGGTTTCACTTTTACAGCATCTTCAGGGTTTACAAGAGTAAGTTATCTTAGACCTGAAGATGTTGTAAAAGCGAAACCGAAATTTATATTTAAAAAAAATATATTAATTGTAACAGTACAAATGTTTTTCCACATATAAAAAACAGTCTAATATTGATTTTTCGTACGCTTTGACTGAACAAAGTCATGGAACTTGAAGAAGAGATATTTTTGTTGTGTATTTACAATACTGATTTGTAACCAAATACGTGGCAGAGTTTTCCAGCTGTGCTTGAAGTACGTGTGAAACAAACCTTACAATTCTAAGAAAAAATATCTCAATTTAATTTGTCTTTTTTCTTATAGCCCGGAATCCAGTGATTCTGTCTATAGCCAGACTTAAGTCATTTTACAAAACCTGAAACTTTCCATGTTCCGCGTATTTCCAATTCACATAATAGATATTATCTTAGGGGCTATTATGATATCGAGAAAAAATACTTCAACAAATGCCAAAACCTATTTTCAGGTGAGTCTGGTTGCTAAGTAAACATCTTATAATAGTCAAAAAAGTTTAATACTATAACGCTTGTATACTAATATAATAACTCAAGTACGGGTACAATTATTTATGAAGGTTTGAAATTATCTAGCAAGGGCTTTTGAGGATAGTCAGGGTCTGGCAATAATTGACATGATTTCTAAAACTGTCCCGTAGAAAATAAAATAAGTTGCAATTAGCGAATGCCAGTTAGCATTTTATTTACAAATGTCTGATACCTGATACCAATAATTTATAGCAAATTCCACAGTTCCAAATTATTTGCTAAATTTTAATAGACTGAGCTGCTGAGCTGCAGCTCGCGCCGGATAGTTATTTTTTTATTAGATTGGAAGCCAAACAAGCAAATGGATTTCCCGATGGTAAGAAATTCACGCCACCTAGACACCAAAGGTGGTAATGGTGCGTTGCAACTCAAGCCAGTATTTTAGACCCTAGGTCTAGGTTTGCTCTAGGCAAAAGTAAGTGTACTGGCTATCTTATACTCCGAACCAAAACACGTAAACGGCAACCACAATCTTACATATTCCTATCATCATAGCGTCAGTGCTTGTCATTGGCGTGTTCTGTGCTTATGGATAAAACAGCGACGCATGAATGTGTGTAGACGATGATTATATCTTACCATCAGCAGGGCCACCTGCTTTTAACCTATTAAAACAAAAAAGCAAGCACTAAGAAATTTTAGGCTTTTATAAAATAAGTGCTGTCTGGTTGTTTGTGAATCCAGATCTTACACGGTTTAGGAGTATAAAAAAGCGTGGTGAGTATAAAAAGATGGATGTTCGAAAATAGCACGACCAAAATTTTTTGTGTTGTTTGAAATTGTTTTAGATAATCGTTCTTGGAATTGCCACATACTTTATTTGTTGTCCTTGTTGCTCGTCGTTTGATTCTGTATAAATACATGAACGATTTCTGTGTTATGTCAATATATCTAAATAATTATTAGAGGTAGCACTATCCACTGGTAATATGAAAGCCGTAATACTATTTTGTGTAGTGGTGGCTGCCACGGGACTAAATGCTCAAGTGAGTAGAATATATATTTAATTTGCACAATAAAAAAATTACATATTTTTTTTTAAATTACACCAAACAAATAAATTTTAACAAAGGCAAACTAAATGCACCAATTTTCATCCAATGGCATTGTATTTTAATATGCATGTCTCATATTATAATTCATGTGTCTCATATCATATAATGGTATTCATTATATCTTATTTATATTCATCTACAATAAATAGTGGGGTTTTATTAACACATTTATAGGTCAAGAACTGATGGACCGACTTTTTTGTTTTTTTTACATATACATTTTTTTAGATTTATCTTAATAACGATTATAAAAGAATAGATAAAAAAAACATATAACATGGCATTGGCTTTACAAATTTCGCCGGGGCAGCTATTTTCATATATTTTTAAACGTATAATATAAAATAGTTGGAGGCAGAATTTGCAGTTTTATGTTAATATATATACATAATGTGTCACGTTGTTAGTTCGCGATGGACTCCTAAACTACTTAACCGATTTTAATCAAATTTACATACCGTGTGCAGATTGATCTAACTTGAGAGATAGGATAGCTTTATACCTCAATTTGTCGCGGGCGAAGCCGCGGGTAACAGCTAGTTTATAATAAGTTATAGCTTTTGATTATTTATCAATATTTTACCGACCATTTTTTACCGACTTCAAAAAACGAGTAGGTTTTGAATTCGACTGTATATTTTCATTTGTATTCCTATCATTAGCATACATACTTAAAGATAAGATAAGAATGTTGTGGTTTTTTTTTCTGAGCTTGGATTTATTATTTGATGTCAAACTTGTCCAACTTGCTAAAAAATATTATCATTTACGTCCATGGTTTCACCCGAGCTGTATTAGTTCAATATGTACTCGTATAATCATTTTATCTCTTTCTGAACCCAGATGGAAAAGAGGGTTGTTTTAAGTTTAAAGTGTGTGTGTGTGTGTTTGTTGCGTCTTTGTGGTGCCTGTGGTGATGCTTTTAAAAGGACGGACTGAATTTGATATGTTTTTGTTTGAAAGCTGAGGCGATCGAGATGGTTTTCAGCTACATTGCTAATTGTCAAGTCGGGGGTTTTTGATTTTTTTAAATTGTTGTATTATTAATTGAATAAGATTGCAAAGAAGCACACGGTTCTTCTTATAATGAGGGTCCATCCATCCAAAGTACCTTTACTAGGTACTACGATGTCATAAGTGGTCACGATGGTCCGGGGAATTAGGCCACGTGCTCAAGTCTAACGGTTATCCCACTCTCGATAGGTTAATGGTGGCAAGCATAGGTAAGGTAATTGGTCACTACCTGTTGCTGCTCAGTACTATACTACCACTCGTATTGGTGATGATAACCTATTTAAAACTTAATGCTTATGAGCCACCAGGCAAGGAGGTAGACAGTCTAAACAGGGAGTCAGAACCACACGGGAAAGACATAAAATGCTAGCATTTTCCTGTTATTTTAAAGAGAATGCATTAGAAACCATACTGTTGGTACTTTTAACCTTATTACCGCCTCGTTGGTCGAGTGTCTAACGTACACGCCTAACTACATCAACCAACCGCGATGCTCGGGTTCGATTCCCGACGGCAGACATTTGTGTGATGAACATTTAGATGTCTACATTTCCGGGTCTGGGTGTTTATTAAATTTATTCTGGTATCTATTTAAGTATTTCCATGTATTAGAATCGTTGACTAACACCCATAACACAAGCATATAATTTACTTACACAAATTGAATCTCACCCCAAAAGTGAGATTCAATTGAAAAAAAAAATAAAAAAAAATTGAATCTCACCCCAAATGTGAGATTCAATTTGTGTCACTTGTCTAGAAATATTTCGACCCATCCGACGAATAAAGTCCGATTTGCAGGGTTTGCAGTTTTCAGTAGTGGCTGTCAAAGTTAGTGACTTTTATAATTCTTAAAAAAATACACCTAGCTTTCTGAATTTTTGGTATTTTGTTATAATACCCTAGCCTAAATATATGCTATGTAGTGTATATTTCTAAACCTTTTATTTTACGAGATAGTCAGTTCCATATCAACATAGAACGTTTTATGGCGGAAGAACGGTGGTTTGTTTTGAACTATTGACGTTGTTTTACGTAAACACCTGATTTTAGGAACGTTTGTTGGTAACATGGGTCGTTTTTTGTTGGATTTGTTCAACTCTCAAACGTCCTTTGTAGATGATTATCCATAATAACTTTTGGAAACACAGTAAAATGTAATAGTTTGACTTTTAAATAGTACCTAATTTAATGAAAGACAAATTACTAATAAAATATCGTTTATTATTAATCAAAAAATAACTAAAAAGGGAATCAAAAACATTATTTTAGTTATTTAACTTACGACCTAGATACTAGTAGTAGTATTACGGTAGTAACTTTGTTTATATGAATTCAGTCTTAATAACTTGCTCAATCGGAAACATCGTGCTTTAAACGAAGTTTTGCTTTCTTAAAAAACTAAATTTTAGGCTAACTTTTAATTCTAGAACAACTAAAATAGTATTTATAATAATATTTATAATGGCACATCATATCACAGACTTGTAAATAGGTACATTGACGACTAGGGCATGAACTTAAAATATCATCTCACTGATGTCTTAGTAACACTAAAATAAACTCTGTAATAACAATAGTATTTCTACAATGCTTTGTAAAACAATAATTATTAAAAAATATATCCCAAAAACAGGTTGTATATCGTGACCTAGAATAGGTGCGCAATATTTAACCATTGAAACTATATACCTAACACAAAAAAAAACAATCGAGTACTCAATTAACTAAATTCTAGAACGTAAAAAAAATATTATTTATAGGTAATATTCACTCAGACAGGTCGTCATCCGATTCTTGAGGAACATTATTTGTGCTGTGATGTGGCAAAGAGCTAAAGTATGGATGATATTCTAAGGGAATAACTTCAGACCGACACATATCAATTAGGTCTTTGTATTTAGCAGCAGGAATCTTTATGGGTTCAGTGTAGGCTAGCTTAAGTTCAGTTTGTAATGAGTTTCTTGTATTACCGCGAATAACTAAAATATCATAATCAGTTTGAGACAGATCATATTTAAAAAACAATTTATTTGGGTCAGTACTGTTTGCGTGTACTTCTTGAATGTTGCTCCAGTTAATCTTTCTCCCCTTGATATCTTTCATCCATACCTTATTATTGACAAGACACTTAAAATCAAATACGTCATTTTGAGTTACATTGCGAACTGCATATGGTTCTCCATCATTTTTGGTCCACTTAGTTAATAAACGCCATTCGTCTGGGGTAAAAATATTTTTCATTTGCGATGCCCTTTCAATGACGGAATGGACACTATCCTCTTCATTTTGGGTGTGTCCTTTCTGTAAAAAGCGATGTGTAATGGATATGTTAAACTTTTTTGCAGCGTAAACGTACAAAGAAAACACGAAACGATTACGATTTTGGCCGGCACAATTGTCGGACCAAAACCGAATCTCTTGGGTGCCTTGATCAACGTTAGCCTGCATAAAATCTAAAAGGCAACTACTAACTTCATTCGCGCCACGTTTGGCCACCGTTTCGTCCCACATATAACACACCGCTATCCTTCTTCCCATGTCAAAAATTGTAAAATTATAAGAAGATAGCTTTCTCTTATAGTAAAATATGCTTATATTACCGTGAGGACATTGTAATACTTTTTTAAAGTCAAATACACCAGTTAAAATATTCCCATTTGATTCTTCAGCATCCTTTTTATCTTTGTTTTTCAATTCTCGTGCTACTTTCTTGTTAGTCTGATGTTGTTGGAAAATTTATTTTTCTAAGTCGGTTGGATTTACTTTCGATCGAAAAACGTGGCAGTCATCGCACTGATCTTTCTTAGGAATATGGAAACCTAAATTAAAGTTTGAGTTGACAACATCACGATACTGGCGTTCTTTTGTAGCTTTAGAAGCGTATTTCTGGGGATCGAACCATTGAAGATAGAATTTAAACATCTTGGCAATACTTAAGTCCCCCTGTAGGTACAGTTTATGACTATTTTTGCGAATATAGTGCGATTCCACAGGGGCAAAGGCCCGAACGTGATCACAAATACTTTCTGTCATTGCTCCATCTATAATAGTCTTATGATTTTTGTGGCGGCCTCGTCTATCCTCCTCTACAATCGCACTTCCATCGTATTTCGCCCACGCAATCTTCAAGATACGAGTTGAAACAGCAAGCGTGTTAATGAACATAGTTTGGCATACTTCAATTTTCTCGCAGTGAGTTTCACATGCATCTGTAATTAGCGGGAGATAATACTTATACGTATATTTCCTATTATTGGGAGTATCCTGATTTAAACACCTTTTCTTCTTCATTTTATCGGAATATTTAACTGTAAGGCTCGATCACCGAGTTGCCAAAATTTTGTGAAGCAGTTCAGCCTTTGTGGACCAGTTATTTTTGTAGAACACTTATTTCGGCATTTGCATGATGGCCCTATAACTTTTTCTTCAACAGCTTTTCCCTTCTTCGTAACATACTTCTTACCTAAATTTTTAAGGCAATTGCGTTTAATATCTGTCCATTATTTTTTATGCCTCTGTCGCTTTTTTGTTGTTTTAGTACGGGAAATAGTAGGCGAATTTATATTGGGAAGTAGTGATGAGGAAACAGAGAAACTAGCTTCATGATCAGGGCAAAATGTAGTATCGCAAGTTGAATGAACATTACTAGGAGACGGCATGGGAGTTGGTACTGAAAGTGTTAAATTAACCGGGGTAGATCTATTGTCAGAAACTTCTAACTCTTCGAGCTGTATTGCTGGTGAATTTTTTCATAACTAGAACACAAAACAGGGCCGACATTCGGTACTGAGGCATCACAGACGATTTCACTGGTTTCTTCATCTTGACGCAGAACTTCTTCCCAGACATCCGATAATTTATGACTAATTTCTTCCGCACCAGGAGGCAAAGGTGAGTTCATGCTACTGTCTTTTTCGGCAACTGAAAACAAATATAAAAATATTATATATATCAATAAATCCTATTTATATTTGTCATAAATGGTAACGTGTTATACGGTTAAGTATTTTATATAACTTATGGTTAAAATACTTTATTTTTGATGATATTTCCGAATGAACAACGTCCTTATTTATTTGTTTTTTTCAGTAATAATGTCCCATCTTAACATCAAACTAATAAAATGTATAACAGATTTTGTAGAAAAACTTCTTATATTAATATCAGATCTCTAGAAAATTAACAAAATTCGTATAAAATCGTCTCAACATATCATGCGACTCCTTTTTTTTGACACTTATTGCTGTAAAAGGAGGGACTACTCTATGAACATTATCCATATTAGTCTTATTTTGTGGCAAAAATCCATTTCTTAAATTCTCCAGCAAAAAACGTCCCGCATCAATACTTCGGACGTTTTTTGATGAAGAGGCTTAGAGCGATTAACTTATATCATATTATTGAGATGATAAAAAAACACATAATACACTAGTCAATTGATAAACTTTAATGTTTAATCGTGAAGTAATAAAATAATAATAGGTCGACTTACCAGGATCAAAGTTGTTTAAATCGGAATTGGACGATCTAAGATCAGGCCCCACTGCATTATTTTTAAGCATATTTAATATTTTTCGTGATCGTGACATCTATAAAAATAAGCCGTTTCATGCACACGCTATATAAATGTATTTGTTATGAAAACTCATAACAATGAAAGCGCACAACACAGAAACGTCTTCCCTCCACCAAAAAGCGTCGGAACAGACGATCAAACGAGGCGCTCGCGCTGCCCGTCTTCCCCGCGCCCCGTCCCGCGTACACCTCGTGCATTGTTGCACGGAGCGAATATCAGAACGGACGTAATTCGATTTTCTACTGACGAAACTACATATGATACGAAAATTTCGAAAACACGCTTTTATAGCCCTAATGCCCCTTATTGCATCTATCTATATAACTACTTTTTGGTCTATGATCACAACGGACACTATTCTGCGGATAGGTCGATTTATTTATTTGTTTACCTATCACATTGTGGGACTTATTGTCTTCGGCTAGTAGTGGGTGCCCTAGTCGTTCCTGTGCCTATCTCTTTGAGGATATGGGCATAAAGATCCTTTTTTTGGATAGGTGGCAATCATAGTTAAGGTTGGTAATATGTAATAACCTGTTTAAAAGCTGTGCACACGTCTTATGAGATACCAGGCAGGGAGGTAGACAGTCTAAACAGGGGATCAGAACCACACGGGAAAGATATAAATTGATAGTATTTTTTTTAAATTGAATTTAAAATAGAATACAGTAGAAACCATAATATAGGTACTTTTAAACTTATGAAAATATTTAAAAAAATACCACAGGATCTACGTATATGCGAACAAATAGGTATTGTGAAGATTCGATGAGAAAAACTTAGTTGACTTGCCTCTTTTCCTCTTTTAAAAATGTAATTATATACAATACATTAATTTGTAAGAGGCTAGTTTGAGGAATAATTAATACCAATAATTGTTATCCGCTGAATTCAGCAAGGTCATAATAACTTTTTGTTTCACAAAAAAGTTTTACATGACCTTCGAACCTTTACCAGGATGGAAAGTACACCGCGGATGTGGAAAGGAGAGCGTGTGCAGGGGATAGTGTGAACGGAGCGCTGGGTAAGCTATTTCAAAGCGAGGTTTTGGAGTCGAAAAGCTAGACCCGCTTTGCACAATTCTGTGCTTATCCCAACGTTCTTGTATGGGAACGAGAGTTGGGCATGTCAGAAAAAGCATGAGAGTAGGATAAATGCGGTCAAAATGCAAGCGCTACGGAAAATCTTGTAGTGTAACGCACGCTGACCGCATTTGTAACAGCGAGATCCGAGAAAGAGTGGGATTGAAAGTGTTGGTGATAAAATGCGAAAGGGCATGCTCCGCTGGCTTGGTCATGTCGAAAGAATGACAGATGTAAGACTGACGAAGCAGATATACAATGCGAATTAGGATGGACTTAAGTACCCGGGGAGACCAAGGTTGACATTCCACGATCAGATGACTCGGATATTATCCGAGGGTGGTATCAAGAGTCTCCGAAACCGGCGTGTTTGTATGAAAAGGGCAATGCATGTGAAGGGAGCCAGACAGGTTTGTCAGGATCGTGAGGTCTGGCACTTGATACTCTCTGTAAGATATATATGTAACCTTCGAATCAATAAACAGTAACCCATAAATCTTGATAATTGACTAGTTTATAGAGCTGTAATTGCTTTGAACTTCTGATAAACTGGTTTAAGTGGTGCAGGTCAGTTACTTAAGCTTATAAGCCTATAACAAGTTGTAGTGCTTTCCAATTAGATAGTGTCATGGTCATGGTCGTTTTTCTTACATTTTGGCATGGACATAATTTATTGCTATTTAAGTTTAAAGTAAGTAAGTGTCTTCACGCCCATATCCCCGAACAGGGCAGAGGCACAACCAGGTCACTCATGACCAGCCGAAGACACTAAGTCCCAAAATGTGATAGGTGGCAAGCCTAATGCCAACCAGGCACATATCCAATCCCGAGCTAGGTTTTTTTTATTAGAATATTGGAAAAACGCTTTTCCTTTTTGTTGCCAGATCCGGAAAGTTGTAACTATTATCCGGAAAGTTATAACTGAACCGCTAGGCCACAGAGGCGATTAAATTAATTTTAATTCATTTACAACTACTTCATACCCGAATTCGTTAAATTAGGTTCAAGTTGTTCAGGTCTCATATAAAAAGTCAGTCATATCAGGTTCTTAGGTAAAGCGGGAGCATTCTACCAAAGCTCATTGAATGAAGTTTAGAGGAGAAAATACACGATACACTTATTGAAGAATACTTCACTTGTTAAGTGAAGAAAAATAAAAACTACCACCAAAATTTGGTTGGTTGTTTGTTGGTTCGGACTCCTTTGCAGAATAGACCACCTGCCATTCTATGACAAGCAGCTAGTAAAAGGCGACCTTAGACTTACCGTTACTAGCACTGTGACATCTGACTAGGTGGTAGAGTTTCGCAGCGACTCG
>NJDC01000518.1:305100-333098 GCA_002245475.1 Calephelis virginiensis | reverse complement strand
AGGCACCACGTAAAAGGCGAGCATAGGCTTACCGTCGCTAGCACCGTGACATCCTACCAGACGGTAGAGTTTCGCAGCAGGTCTCCCGGATTGGTACCACCGCCTTACCTATTCCTGCCACCATAACGTCCAGGGCTTGACGTTGACGTGTTCCGGTTTGGAGGGTAAGGTAGCTAGTAAACTTACTTTTGCTCGAGGCCTACCATCCCGGCCTCAGGTTGGAAACGCAGAGCTTGGCGTTTACGTGTTCCCGTTCGGAGCATAAGGTAGCTAGTAAACTTACTTTTGCTCGAGGTCTACCATCCTGATCTTAGGTTGGCAACGCACTATTACCACCTTTGGTGTTTCTTCAGCGTGAATTTCTTATCATCAGGAAGTCCGCCTTCTTGTTTGCCTTCCAATATCATAAAAAAACTACATCCCGGCCTTGGGACAGCTACGCGCCTGTAACATCTATGGTACCTTTAGGCCACGACTGTCTTTTGCCAACAAGAAAACTGTATACTTGTTTGCTGTTTTTATGCTATATTATAATATATTAACTTATTATATTATATAAACCCTTATCTCAAACTAGTAATCTATATAATTTATGCCTGCCGACCCAGCAAACTTCATATCGCTTGACCTTAACAGCTGCTACATAATATTTGATGCTCCGATATTAGCGCATTTAGCAGGATCCAATGTAAAACTTCAAAATCATGGACTACTTACAAATAAAAATTAATGAAAAAATAATTTCCCAATGACCAAATTGTGAATCTAAACCATTCTCAAAACCTCTTGAATACACACATTTTTTTATAAAAATCGCTCCAGTCGTTTAGGAGTTCAGTGACATACACACGCACACAAGAAATGGAAAAATTAAAATTTTTTTTCCTAGGTTACTCGCAGTTTTTCCCTTTTTCTTATCTTTTAAACTTTCCCTGGACTTAAAAAAAAATACACTACCAAAATTAGCTAAATCAGTTCAGCCGATCTCGAATTTTAGCGAGACTAATGAACAGCAATTGATTTATCTTTGAAATATTTCATTTGTCTCTTGTATAATATATTTATACATCATTCAGGATTACCGTTACTAGCACCGTGACATCTGATCAGGTGGTAGAGTTTCACAGCGACTCACCCGGATTGGTACCACCGCCTTACCTATTATTGCTGCCATAACGTCATGACGTGTTCCGGTTTGGAGGGTAAGGTAGCCGATAAACTTACTTTTGCTCGAGGCCTAACATCCCGGCCTCAGGTCGGCAACGCACCATTAGCGCCTTAGATTCCTCTAGGCGCGTGTATTTTTTGACCATCAAGAAATCCGTCTGCTTGTTAGCCTTCCATTATCAGAAAAAAACTTTTACTAGAATGTAAAGTCTCAGAACCATACATACAGTCTCTGTAAATTATTTGTATGAAAACTTTGAACAGCGCCTCTATTGGTAACTAAGAGAAACACATTTTTAGACCAAAAGGGTCAAAGATTTCGACACGTAACTTACCGAACGTAATCAATACCAACTCATGGTCAAGGCTCAACGGGGCCATTCTGAATCTTTTTAGTTATGAGCACTGGGTAAAGTGTACATCAAATAGCTGCCAAATGACATGTTTTGTATTTGCTATCTCCATTGGTTTTATGTTGGTCACATTTCGACGGGTCCTACGTAAACTGGTACAAGCAGCAAAATGTCACTAACGTTTTTATGGCATCATTCGTACTTAAACAACCCATTCTTTAACTTCACGAAAAAATAATTAAAATTATTAACGCAGTTTTTTTTCTAAAGGATTCAAGTATACCATTTCAAAATTTCAACTATGTACGTTGTATAATGTTAAAGTTACACGCATTAAAACATACAAATCGCTCTCCTGTAAAGTTGTGCAACTGCATTTGTACCAGTTTACGTAGGACCCGTAGATTTGACAGCTGTTTGATGATTCCACTTTACCTAGTAATCATCACTAAAAAGATAAGTAATCAGCCCCCAGATTAAATCTGAGTCACAGACCTAGTTCTTGACCTAGACTTAGAAGGATCTTTCTACTAACACCAGGAGATAAATTATACGGGCAAAGACTTATTGATTATGTTGTAATAGCTTGTAATTACTTACTAATTATAATTATTGATCACAATGAATTAATTATACAATGATAATACAATTAAAATCGCAACCAGAAAAACTACCAAGCGGTTGTTGTGTGCTTCATCATAATATTAATACGCGAAACAAAAACCCCTTTGTAGAAAAATTGCGCGAACGGAAGAGTATGAAATTCGGAATACTTTTCCCCTAACTAATAAAACTTACACGTTGATCCGCTGGGTAACTTCGCTTTTTCAGAAAAAGTTAGTTACACACCAGATCAACGGGCGGGTAAGTTTTATTTTATACGGGAGCTATAGTTTATGTGGAGGAGAAGTACAGAACGCTAACATTCTTCAGTAAATGTGCTTACAAAGTGTATTAAATCAAAAAATAAAATATTAAACATATTGGTCTGCGTTGATTCGGACTTATTTGCAGAATAGACCATCTGCCTTCCTGTCAGGCAATATAGCCTTACCGTCACTAGCACCTTGTCATATGACTAGGTAGTAGAGTTTTTCAGCGACTCGCCCGGATTGGTAGCACCGTCATATCTATTCCTGCCGCCATAATATCAGCGCTTGCCGTTGACGTGTTCCGGTTTCGGAGTATAAGGTAGCCGGTAAACTTACTTTTACTCAAAGCCTGACATCCCGGCCTCAAGTTTTACAACGCACTTATTACTAGAGGCACTTATAAAAGATCCGACGAAAGGTATTTACCTTATTTGTTATGGAGCAAGAACACCAGCTACCCTACAGACCAGAACATAGCAGTCGTTATGGTGGTAAGTATAGGTAAGATCAGTAGCGGCGTTAGTAGGGCGTGGTTGGGCGACCGCCCAGTTGCGCTTGTCCAAATGGGGTGCCGGACCAAATGAGGCGCGTATTTTTATAATTCAGTGAAATAAAATGAATATGAAAAGAAGTAAGTTACTATTTTAAACATCAAAATAATAAATGCTAGTGTTCAATGATATGAGCTCTATTAACTTATAAATAAACAATATAAAGTATCTTCACCCATATCCCCGAAGAGGTAGACAGAGGCACAACCACGACTAGCCGAAGATACTAAGTCCCACAATGAGATAGGTGGTAAGCCTATCGCCAACTGGGCACATATTCTATCCCGAGCAACATTTTTTCCAAAAGAAAAACCCAATTTTCTTTTATTGCCCGACCAGGGATTCGAACCCGGGACCTCATGCAGTCAAGTCCAATAACTGAACCGCTAGACCACAAAGGCGATAAATAATATAAATTATTTCATAACAGCACCATTTCTTTTCTACGTTATTATATTCCAATATATATTCCATCCCAATATCAATTCATAAGATTTTTGATATCATATTGAAAAAAATATATAGTATGAAAATAAAGTAAAATTATTAGATTTTATTTTTATACCTCAACAATAATTCGAGGCTTTCTGTATTTTCTACACCTATCGAGAATGTTCCATATTAAAGTAGAATTTCACTACTAGAGTTCAATTTAGTATTTTTAATACCTGGTAACACTACAAAAAATACTATCTAGCTACTTGTCATTTGACCCGGCCTACTTACTTGTAATTTTCTTTAAATCTATGTAAAAATTGTTATGTTAGTAAATGGAGAGAAATGCTGACAAAATGCTGCATTTTCTTGGAAAAAATACAGGCTATAAAAGCGCCATTTTAAGTAGAAAATAATAGGCTAAAAAACTGGAAGTTGAACCAGTGTTTAAAGCCACAAAAAGAATTCAATTTGTTAAGCATCAAGCTAATGAATTCTCCTGAAAAGAAATTTTGAGGTAGATTTTTTAACTATCTCGTGGACGCTACATTTATTTCAGTAAATTAACGATTTGAACAGTTATTTATACGTAGGTCACACCATAAGTTTAGCGTAATTTAAAAAAACAACGTTATGACCAAAATATTATGTTTTTTGCTTTTCAAAATAATCTCCTTTCCATTTTAAACATTGTTTCATGCGAGCGAACTATTTTTTAAAACAGGAGGACCACAGGTTTCTACGTGCTGGTTGAACGCTATTACTGCCTCTTCGGAGTTGGTAAAAGTGAAACCTCTTTTCAAATCTTTGGTTTTTAGGAAAATACAGAAATCACATGATGCTAGGTCGGGGCTATGTGCAGAATGAGTGACGAGATGTACTTTTTCGTAAGCTAAAAATGACTTTGTTTTATTGGCCGTGTGTAAAGAAGCGTTATTATGGTGTAAGAGAATGCGGCTTTTGGGTTGTTTTTCGCCAACTAACACCTACCACTCGGCATTAATATCCTTTTGATCTTTAAGTGGAATCGTGCAGATGGGACTCGTAGCTCAGAAAAAAACCAAATCATTTTTTTTACCAACGTTTCTCGCTTGTTGGCCTGCTCTTATTTTCAATCACAAGATTGCTGTTTTTTTACGGATTCAAAACAATAAATCCACGTTTCGTTTCCTGTAATAATGTCATAAACACCATTAGAATTTGTCGTAGTTCAGTATCATCTTTGAGCACCATTTCACGCGAGCCCGCTTCTGCTTCGCTGTCAGTTCATGAGGGATCCAACGACAACAAAGTTTCCGCACTTTCAATTCTTCGTGTTAAATTTTCTGAATTTGGCTCATACCAATCCCCAATAGTCCTCGAATTGTCTCAGAGGTAATCTGGTGGTTTTAACAGTAGCCACATTATTTTCGTTGACGGCAGTTGAAGGCCACCCTTTATGAAATTCGTCATATACAGAAACTCGACCTCTCTCAAATTCAGCAAACCATCGCCTCACGGTGCTCAAACAAGGTGATTCTCCCAAAAGCGTTGTGAAGACGAGCGGCACAGTCTTGCGGAGAAAGAGAACTTTTAAAAATACAAAAAATCATCGCTCTAAAATCTTTTCGACTTAATTCCATTTTCGTTGCGAACGTCTACGACTTTGATGTGTGATAAAAAAAAACAATTGACAAATTATTTCCTGCCAAATGTTTTTTATTATCACTAAGAAGGTTGCAACTTTTTAAAAATATAGCATTCGAAATTCAAATAGAACCGATTAGCTAAAAGTGCAAAACTTTTAGTGTGCCCCATGTGTGATTACTTGGATTGCTGGTCTCTTTTGTACAATATAAAATAGATTCCTGAAAAGTCCGACCTTGTCAAACTCTGCAATGATCTCCAATTGAAATTAACTCTGGATTCTAAATCAGATATAGATGGTTGTATGTTATATGATGAACACATAAGCCTCAAATCTTTTTTGCCTGATAAGAATTTGGCTGCCCCTGCTTAAGTTTAAAATTTTATTAAAGATCGCAACTTACAGGAACTGTATCCAAATGCATGGATAGCATTTCGAATATATGCTATACCTGTAATGGTTGCTAGCGGCAAAAAGAGTTTTTCCAAGCTGAAACTAATTAAAACATATCTGCGATCGACAATCTCTCAATCTAGATTAACAAACTTTGCAACTTTGTCAATCGAAAATTATATTGCAGAAAACATAGACTTTGAAAATCTAATAAAGTGTAATAAATGTTTTTTTTTCTTTTATTTCATTTTATTTCCTTCTCTTTTCGTATCTAATTGAATTGCAGTTTGGAGGCGCCGAGAAAATCTCGCCCATGGCGCTAGAAGTGCTAAAACCTGTACTGGGTAAGATAATATCCCTATAAGTTGCACAGCATTTTGCCACCAGTAGTCTTGTAGGTAATGACTTATACTTTAACCTGTACTCGTCTCCAACGAGCTGCTTGGTAGTGAGGCAGATGGTCTATTCTATACAGCTGACCTGGATCAACGCGTGGACGTGTTTGTGACGTGATTACTCGACCAAAAACAAGCAGAATTTGAAAGTACTTTTTAATAACCTAAGATAATTTTTTCCAAGATCCAAAATAAATTAAATGAAAATCCGTCTAATGATTTTTGAGTTACACTTAATAATGCAATGAAATTTTTATGTACCATCTAAACCTACCTACATCGTGTCACAATGTCGCCGAGGTACCTCCAAAGAGTTTTTTACCGTACTATTATCTGAAGACAGACACAGACCAACGCGTAATTTAAAATTAAATTTACACAAAATTTCGTACTTAACACATTCCTGAAAATAAAGGTATCTTCACTCCCATATCCCAGAAGAGGTAGGCAGGGGCACAACCAGAGCACCCATAATTAGCAAGCCTATCGCCAACCGGGCACATATCCAATTCCGAGTAACGTTTTTTTTATTAAAAACTAGCTGTTCCGGCGAACTTAGTTCCGCCCGTTCAGTTTCCATGGGAAAAAAATAATTATCGTTTTTCCTAGTTTCCTCGCTGTTGTAAGGGATAAAATATACCCCATGTCCTTCTCCCAGTTCTAAACTACCTCTTATTCAATTTTCAGCCTAATCTGTTTATCACGACTTCAATTCATCTTTAATATTTTGTTTCGTCTTTATTGTTTTTAAGTTGTATTCTGCTATTCGGGGCAAAGACAAATCCAACGAATCAAAAACCATGAAAATTGGTCCAGCAGATCTCGAGTTATAAGTGTTATAACAAACCCCACTTTCTTTTATATATATACCTTATATATTCTACCTTGTTGCCCGACCCGGGATTCGAACCCGGGACCTCATGCAGTCAAGTCCAACAATTGAACTGTTAGACCACAGGTGCGATTTTAACAGATTCCTCGCTAACTACTTCTAAGTACTAAATTGATTAAGTTAAAAAAAAAAGTATCTTCACGCCCATATCCCCGAAGAGGTAGGCAGAGGCACAACCAAGGCACCCACGACTAGCCGAAGACACTAAGTCCCACAATGTGATAGGTGACAAGCCTATCGCCAACCGGGCACATTTCCAATCCCGACCAACAATTTTTTTTATTAGAAAATTGGGAAAATCCAATTTCCTTTTTGTTGGCCGACCCGGGATTCGAACCCGGGACCTCATGCAGTCAAGTCCAACACTCGGACCGCTAGACCACAGAGGCGACAAAGTTTAAGTTGATTAAGTTCAAGAATATTTTAATTTTTGTTCCTCTAATTTTTGCTTTTGAAATTCGTGTTTTTATGTTTTTTTTAAAGTTTAGAGAAAGAGGAAAAAGAAATTAAAAGAGATAAGGATTTCAAAATATTATTTTACGATTAGGAACGTCTTTAAAACATTATTTTTTATAATATATACTAGTTGATACGGCGAACTTTGTACCACCTTAATTTGGTGATATACTTGCAGCATTGGTACCACCGCCGGATTGGTACCACCGCCTTACCTATTCCTGCCGCCATAACGTCATGACGTGTTCCGGTTCGGAGAGTAAGGTAGCCGGTAAACATACTTTTGCTCGAGGTCTAACATCCCGGCTTCAGGTTAGTAACACACCATTACCACCTTTGGTGTCTCTAGGCGGCGTGAATTTCTTACCATCAGGAAATCCATCTGCTTGTTTGCCATCCAATATTATAAAAAATAAACATCTCCATCTACCCCTATCAATTGTGAGTAAAACAAACGAGTAATTAATCATACAGGAACCCATTGAAACATATATATAAATTAAATTTCAACCAAATTAGGTAGTTATAGGAGAAATTATGGAATAAACACACTTACACGACTTAAATATTTAATGTCATAAAATATTTATCAATTGAAAATAATATTACGAAACAAAATCCAAGAGGCAATCCCTGTTTTCTGAAATGAGGTGCACTAGAATTACTTTTGTACAAAGTGTATAAAATTAATAATAATAAAAATATATATATTACTTGATATTCTTGGTACAACTTCCAAATATTTACAAATTTCAAGTGAAGAAACACTTGTACTGTTATACGTGTCACTTATAATTTTAGTGATACGTAAAACAGTCCAAATGTTTCTTAATTTAAATATATGAGTATAAAATTAAAATTGCACATAATTTAGTCCAAGTTGAGTTGTTGTTTGATAGCAATGAAAACTTGGAAGAATCTGTCAATGCAGTTGCAGTTGCAGTTCTAAAATAAGGTGTACTAAAATACCTTTGTACAAAGTGTAGAAAATTTATATATTTGATATTTTCGGATAAAACTTCCAAATATACATATTTTTAAATAAAGAAAGACTTGTACTGTTTTACGTGTCACTTATAATTTTAGTGATACGTAAAATAGTACAAGTGTTTCTTCATTTAAATATATGAGTATAAAATTAAAATTGCACATAATTTAGTCAAAATTGAGTTGTTGTTTGGTACCATAAAGATAGCATTTGAAGATTTGGAAGAATGTGTCAACTGCATCTTTGCCTGTTTTGCTCTTGCATTCGTTGTACGCTTTCGCTGCTTCAGCGTGGTCGATTCCAGTCGGCAATTTTTTTAATGCTACCTCGAAATGTATTTGGCCATCCGCACCCACTACGCCAACATGTTCGAAGAAGCAGTAGACGAAATTTTTCGTATCGTCATCATCCCCAAAGATGCCCTTCTTAGCTTTTGCTACGATCTCACTATTTGCACCGGTTTTTTGAGCGCATTCTTTACCATATTCTTGGACTTTAGCCTTCTGTTCAGATGTCAGTTGGGAATTCTGAAAACAAAAAAAACACAGTAAAAATAAATGTTGATTATCAAGTTTATATGAAAAAAACATTTGCATGTAAAAAAGAGTTTTTATTTTGTTATTTTTTTCATACTAGAGGAGGCAAACGAGCAAGTGGGTCACCTGATGGAAAGTGATCACTACCGCTGACGGACTTCCGCAACACCAAGAGTATCACAGATGCGTTGCCGACCTTTAAGGAATGAGGACGCTCTTTTCTTGAAGGTCCCTAAGTCATAATTGTTTGGGAACACCGCCCTCGGTAACAGATTCAAAGGTGTTGTGCGAGGTAAATAATGATTTCGGAATCGCACAGTTGTAGATTGCCACGCATCAAGATGAAGGGCATGATACTTTAAGCTCTGTCGCGATGTCCGATGGTGGAAATCAGCGGCTTGAATTAAACCAAACAACTCCTCAGAACATTCCCCATGATAGATGCGGTAGAAAAGAAGGAATGCGGTCAAACGGAAGGAGCTGGTACTGTGGAGAATTGAGAACAGTAGTCCATAAGAGGAAGAATTTGCGCTTTGTATAGTTGTTAGCGATGGGTCGGCTTGAAATACTGTCTCGCTTTACTGAGCACACCAAGTTTTTTAGAGGCTATTTTAGCCTTCTCGTCCAGATGACCACGAAATTGAACAACACTGGAAATGTCAACGCCACGTATACCAATGCAGGCTGTAGCAGTTAGGGAAACGCTTTCAAAACGAGGAGATGCAAAGAAGGGAATCTTTTTAGCGGAAAACGCGCAAACTTGTGTCTTGCAAGGGTTAAATTGTACCCGATTTTGCTGGCCCCAAAGCGAAATTTCAGACAGAAACGATTTCATATTTATATATAAATTTATTTAGCTCAATACCCGGAAATTCTAATATCATTGCTTCATCAGGATAATTAAGCGCATAAAAGGTGCAAAAACTGACTCCAGCTCCAAAACACAGGGTCTACCGGTCCAGTAGTTGGACTTGGCTTGAGTTTCCGAGTTCCATTCCCTGGTCGGGAAACAAGAAGAAAATGTGGTTTTTCCAATTTTCTAATAAAAAAATGTTCCGGATTAGACGTGTGCCCGATTGGTGATAGGCTTGCCACTTGTCACATTGTGAGACTTTGTGTCATCAGCTAGTCGTGGGTGCCCTGGTTGTGCCTCTACCAAACCTCTTCGGGGATATGGGTGTGAAGGTACTTACTTTCTATTTAATAAATTTAATAAAAATCTGCCTAATCATTTTTGGTTTACATTTGATAATGCATACATTTTTCGGCAAGATAAGTAAAAATAATATAATCATAACCTACATTTTTAAAAAAGAACCATCAAAATCGGTTGGCTATTAGCAGAGTAATCTCGTAAAAAAAAAACATACAGTCAAATTAAGAACCTCCTCCTTTTTATGGAATCGGTAAAAATAGCAGAATATATAATTGAAAGTTATAATGGCTTTGAAAATGTGCTTTAACTCAAAATCTGTTGACTCCGTATCGTTCAATCCAATTTTCAGAATTATATTTCAATGAGATCTGCATAATAATATATTTTTCACACTCTTACTTTATCCCTGGACAAGTCACACAAATTGAATCTAACCTCAAAGTAAGCAAATTATATGCTTGTGTTATGGGTGTTAGTCTACTATTAATACATATAAATACTTAAATAGATACCAGAATAAATTTAATAAACACCTAGACCCGGAAATGCAGACATATAAATGTCCATCACACAAATGCTTGCTCCCGTCGGGAATACAACCAGAGCCTCGCGGTAGGGCAATATAGGTAAGCGTATACGATAGCCACTCTACCAACGAGGCAGGAGGTTAAAAGTTAAAGAGAGAGACACACATTTTAACACTTTGGGAGTGTTTATCTTTCAAACGATTGGCAATGAGAAGAAATATAATTTTATTAAGCTCAATCATTTTTAAAGACAAAAACAAACGTTGAAATTCATAATGTATAGGTTTAAATACTTGTTACTTTCAGTTCCAAACGCGAGGAGCACCTTCTCTATTTTTTATTTCAAATCATAAATCGACTTTTTTTGTGTTACTTTACACTTTGGAAGTGCTTATATTTCTTTTATTTGGCTTTGAGAATGTATTATTTAAGAAACTTTATGGTCATTATTTAAAAAAATCTCGAATTTCTTTTGCATTTATTTCAGTTCCATACAATAAAGGTGGAAACCCAGGAAAGTCTAGGGAAATATTATTTATGTATTAAGATGACTTACTTGTAAAATCGAAGTCAATTTGTTGCAGTTTTACTGGGATTTAATGTTTTAAAAGGTTATATATTTCTAGAGTTGTAAAGTTTATTTTTGCGTATAAACACGAAACAAATTGTTAGATCTCATGTTTAGGGTAAAATTCTAAAGTCTTTACTAGTATTAATATATTAACCGTCAAAAAATACGCGCGTACGTACGCGCCCCCTTTTTTTAGAGTAATTTAAAGATATGTTATTTTAATATACTTTGTTTTGTATACGAATGAAATACCTACTGACTCAATCGAATAATTAATTTACTATTATTTTGATTTTAATTATTTCTTAGTGCTAATTGTATTGTATCTCACTTTGTTGCTAATACTATCTCAAGTCCTTAAAAACTAGAAACCAGTGTTTTCTGTCTACCTTCAGTTATCTAAGCGTAACATGTTATTAGGATCGAGAATCATTACTTTGCCGTAATACAGTTTTAAACTGCCTAGTACGGAAAGTAAGGGTTTTCTTTTCAATGTACAAAATGCACTCAATTAATGTAATTTTGTTCATTAACTGTATTTCATAAACAAATTGTATAACAGTAAGCACAATAAAATATCCTTCAATATTCAACATAATAAAGGCACTATGTTATGCCTTCAGGAATGAGCAAGTCGGTTCCAAAAGTCTACCACTAAAGCCCTAATCCTATAATTAAGAAACGAATCGTTTTTATTACAATTGGCCTATAGTATCACTGGCCTATAGTAGTATTGCTTGTTCTTAAAAAAAAAAAGTGTAACGTGTACGTGTAACTTACTTGGGCATAGAGACCAGAGGCAGCGATCAAAAAACAAAATACTACGAAGGATTTCATGTTTAGGTTATTCTAATGTTACTTCTAAAGCTTCTATGAATATTTTAACTCCAAATCTAAGAGCATGTATTTATATACCTCTAAACACGAACAAAAAATAAAGGTTAAAAACAGCTAACCAATACACTCGATTCATACAAAAAAATTAAACTATGATCTTCATAATTTAATGACCAACACTTTAAAATGTTACAGAAAATCTTACAAAATGACTAGTGCTAATATTTAACCGACTTCAAAATAAGCAGGAGGGTTTTACCCCTATTTTGTTTACGTATTAATGTTGATATTAAAATTAATGACTTTCTCTGTCATTTGAAAACCAATTTTTTTTAAAGTGCGTACTGCCGTACTCTTCATTGTCACTAAGTCTGGATTGTCAGTAGTAGAATTTGAAGGAAATACTATAAAATGTTTGTCTCTTACATTAGTGAAGAAACCGAAGTTGGTTTTCTGCAATTAGCTGCGCTTAAATTACACTGATCTTCTGAAAAAAAAAAAAAACGACGGGTTGCACTCCGGGAGTGCAGGCAGAAGTAGAATATTAACTTTGTGCATTTTTGATATTTTGGAATAGTTAGGAAATAATTTTGCATTGCTTTAATTATCAGTATGAAAGTACTATAATTTATGTGGTAGAAAAAAATATTCATTCATTGCACTATCGGACACAAACTTGACAACAAAAAAATTCGTGCAAGCGCCCTGCGTCGTCTTACGAATTTTCGACGAGGTCACGTGTCCTGACGCGAAATTAGAAGTTTTTACCCATTAAAAAACCCACTAAAGAAGTTTTCACTTTAAAAATTGGTTTGGTGTAGCTCTGTTCGCATTTATATTCGGTAAAGTAGGTAGTATGAATTACATTGGCGGCACTACTAGATGTCAGCTGACAGTTGTAGTTTGTCTATAATCCTCATTCTATTTTTTTTCTGATTTCTTTAAAAACTTTCGAATATTGTAATACAGGCTATTACAATTTTATGGCATTAATTGTATAAATTATCCAGAACAATCTCACTTAAGAATATCGTTAAAATATTACACACCCCCATGTTGGTCCGGGCTCCTTTGTAGAATAGACCATCTGCCTTCCTTGCCAGGCAGCTCGTAAAAGGCGAGCATAGGCTCACCCTCACTAACACCGTGACATCTGGCTAGGTGGTAGAGTTTAGCAACGTCTCGCCCGGATTGGTACCAGCGCTTTACCTATTCCTGCCGCCATAACGTCATGACGTGTTCCGGTCCAGAGAGTAAGGTAGCCGGTAAACTTACTTTTGCTCGAAGCCTAACATCTCGGCCTCAGGTTGGCAACGCACCATTACCACCTTTGGTGTCTCTAAGAGGCGTGATTTTTTTACCATCAGTAAATCCGTCTGCTTGTTTGCCTTCCATTATCATAAAAAAACTAAAGATATGAGTAGAACATTATTCGTTTCCTGGAGTTCTATGAAACGCCTGTTTAAGTATTTTTTCAATTATACTGACTGCTTTTGTTGAGGCATTACTACGTTTTGCTAGCGTAAGCTTTAGTAAACTTAGAAAAGATCCTAAATTCCAAAAAAAAAGCAAAAAAATCTGGACACTTTTGGAGCAGTGATCGACGAAGTAAATGATTCAGTTTATGCGCCAAGCGGTCTAGCGGTCCGGCGTCGGACATGACTTCTTGAGATCCCAGGTTGGATCCCCGAGTCGGGCAGCAAAAATTAAAAAATGCATGTTTTCAATTTTCTAACAAAAATAACGTTGCCCGGGATTGAATATGTACCCGGTTGGCGAAAGGCTTGCCACCTATCAAATTGTGGGACTTAGTGTTTTCGGCTAGTCGTGGGTGCCCTGGGTGCCTCTGCCTTCCTTTTTGGGGACATGGCGTGAAGATATTCTTTAAGCGTACAAAAGGACATAGGGACAGAGGAAGCGACTTTGTTGTATACTATGTAGTGATGATACGCAAACGCATGCCTAATATTAACAGGAGTTCCATACGGATTAAAACATTGGTTATAAACATTAGTGTCCACCAAGGTCACATTTGTGAAAGGCGTGATTGGGGCGTGATTACTACCGTCTAGATAATGCATAAGAGTTGGGACCCGTTTAAATTTGACAAGGTTTCTTAGAAAGAATGGATCCTGACTGACAATAACCTAGTGAGCAAAACAATTGTGATTTGAGTTTTTTATTTTATTACAAAACTTAAGTTTAGTCTTAACAAAATCGGATTTGAAAATATTATCCCCATTAGGAATATCAGAGGTAAGGTTGTTATATTAATTTCTACTATAACCAGAAATCCCTTGGTTTACGGCAGAGTAGAGAGGGTCTAAATAGGTCAAAGGTACTTTATACAGTAATCAGTTGGTATATCAGACACACCGACTACACTTACTTCAGATGTTTGCTATTTTTTCGGGTTAGTCCACCTAGTTATACTATTAGTTATACGATATAACAAAATGGACAAAAAAGGTCCAATTAGTTGTACTACTCAGTATAACTAAATGGATTCGATTAGTTTTTGTCAGATATGTCCATGTAGTTATAGGAAAGACGAAGTGGGCGTAATATTCCTACAAAGCCGTCGGACTTCGTGGTCTCAGAAAAATGATTAAGGTATCTCTATCTTTACAGGGAATACTGTCTATCCACGTTGAACAACTGCAACTGACCAACTATTTTTCGTTCCCAACAGTACAACTTTTTAGTTGAATCGATAGTAATAATTTTTTTAACTTGTTCCCGTTCACACAAGTTATTATATGAAGTTTGCTGTTTATTCATTTTGACCACCTAAAGTCTAAACTAACCAACTGGTTGTGCAGAACTCGGTGAAGGAATAATTCCAATCTAAACAACTGGTTGATCCTATATTTTATTTTTGGAAAAAATATTCTAGTCGGACCAACTGATTATACAGCATGGAACTTGATGACTGTCCTTTTACTTTACGAGTATATTATGTGAAAAATTCATATATTCATATTTAGATTCTCTTGCGGATTTCGTCTGTAATCTTCTTTCTTGTCCAGGCCTTTGCATCTTCCTTCGTGATAAATCTGAAATCTTAAATTTTTCCTAACTGTTTAGAATAGTTTATTTACAGAATAGCATTTAAACATCACTAAGTAATATTTACACATTAATTAATTTACAAATTATTATACATTATACTCACACTTTTGCTTTATATCACACAAATTTTAGAGATTGGGTGGAACCCTCGAACAGCGCGCCGTCCTTCAGCCGTTCCCGCCAACCATTATTTACTCATTATCAATAATTACAAGTGGCCAGTTCATTTCATACATAACAACCTTTATATAATAAGTTGTGTGAAGTGTGAACGGGAACAAATTTAAAAACCACAAATATTCCTATTGAACCACCTAAAAAGTAGTACTGTGCCGGGAACGCAAAATAGTTGGTCAGTTGCAGTTGGTTACTTTTGTTGGTCAAAGTGGAAAGACAGGCTATTCCTACGAAGCAGTCGGACTACGCGGTTGCTGGAAATTGATTAATCAGTATTGGTATCATTAGAATAGTCAAAGCATTACAATCGAATTGATAACGAAGGTGATACTGAGTGCATAATATAACCAACTTCGTGAAAAAAATAATACTTTGTTTAAATGTTAGTAAACATTACTGGCTTTGTTGTTTTAGAAAATAGTGTGCCTCACTGTTTAATAATTGAAGCGTGACAGTGTTTTTTTATTACGTGCTATAAATAAATTTTATTATTTTATCATAATATTAATTAAACCTAACTTTTAATAAGTAATATGTAATATACCGTGACGCCCACATGTACCCGAAGGGGTAGACAGAAGTGCAACGAGTGCTTAGATCGAGGTATTACGTCCCATAATCCAATCCCGGGCATGATTATGTTTTCTCAGGAAAATCTGAAAAACTAATAAGAACAGATTGCTCGACCCAGGGATTGAACCTGCGACCTCGTGCTGACACCGGCGCCATTCGACAACACGACCATTCGACCATTCGAGGCGACTTTTAATAAATAGTTTCTTATAATCAATATAAAAAAACCCGCACATGACAATAGTAACTTTTGCTAAACTTTTTGTTATTTTTTATTACATTTTTAAAGTTTATTTTAAATAAAAGTGTATAAGTCTTTAAGATACAGATACCTTAATCATTTTTCTGAGACCACGTAGTCCGATACTGAGCAGTATAACTAATTGGACATTTTTTGTCCATTTTGTTATATCGTATAACTAATAGTATAACTAGGTGGACTAACCCATTTTTTCTAATGTGATAAAAACAGAAAAATACCGAATCATTTGAGACAAATTGAATTACTTAGGAAATAACAACATAGTTTTTAAATACATTTTTTTGCTTTTATAAAAAACTAAATAAGATTAAACGTCTACAGAAACGTCGAGTAGAGACTAATCTGACAGGAAAATGTGTTTTGTCTCTTTCTAATACTTGCATGAAAAGAAAAAAGCGATAACTAAAACTAAGATAGAACTACCATAAGTGTCTACACTCTGTACAGTTACTTTATTTGACCGCCTCGTTGGTTAAGAGGCTAGCGTACACGCCTAACAACACCGACCTACCAGTTGGCTTGGATTCGATTCCCGACGGGGGCAGGCATTTGTGTGATAAACATTTACGTGGCTGCATTTCCGAGTCTGGGTGTTTATTATTTTTTTTCTGGTATCTATTTAAGTATAATACATAATTAGACTAACACCCATTACATAAGCATATAATTTAGTTAGTTATATAGTAATATAGTTAGATTCAATTTGTGTAACTTGTCCAGAAATATCTATTTATTTATACTGTTGTTTCTAGGAAGGTTATAGGTGTACTTAAGGGATTTACTAGGTGAAGAGAAAAAAAGACAAAATGAAAATTAGACTATAACTAATGAAAAAAGTGTCGATAAAATAAAACAGTCAGTAATTACAAACATTTTAATGGACACCTAATATTTACATACGTAATTTATGATTCAGTAATAGCAGCCTATAAGTTTACACACGTGTGACTTGTCCAGCGATATTTATTTATATCATACCTGAAATATTGTATTACAAGTACTCGTTTATATTCTGCAGTGTATTGAACAAAGGAGCATAGTCTGGATAAATCAGGGTGATAATAAAGCGAGGTCAAATGATGTAAAAACACGTAAAGACTTTAAACCTCCAAATGCTGACCTTCATTAAAGTAAGCTCGTTAAATTTTTCCTACTGCAAAAAATTGCAAGTCATCATGATATTTGTAACCTTGCCCTTCGAAACTTTAGTGAAGTACAAGAATACGTTTATCATTACTGGAGCACAGGCATTTAGATGTCTGCATTTCCGGGTCTGGGTATTTATTAAATTTATTCTGGTATCTATTTAAGTATTTATACGTATTTGGTCGCCCGTCGGTCTAAATTAGACTATAATAAATTTTAACATCTTGTTGATAAGAATCTTCATTTCTCAAGACCAACTACTTTGTTTTCAAACTTTTTAGTGCGCCATCTGTGATCTTTTATCGTTATCATCAATATATTTGTTTGTGTGTCAAATGTATGGTAGTGTGGGTAATGTTTTATTTATTGATGTAAAGTACATTGAGCATTATTATTGAAAAATATTGGCGTACTGTAAAATATTCTCTACTACACATAAACTATATCTAAGTGTGCCAAATTTCTGTGTCCGCGCAATTTTCGTAAAAAGGTGTCCAAAGTATCACGTATTAATGTATAGACTAGTATCGTTGACTAACACCCATAACACAATCATATACTTTGCTTACTTTGAGGTTAGATTCAATTTGTGTAATTTGTACAGAGATATTTATTTATTTATATTTATTTATATTATATGATACTGTTATCTGACCTGGTGAACTTTGCACCAACTTTTTTTGGTGACAGGCAGAAGCGTAACCTAGCAGCTCTAACTAGGTTTTAAAACCACTCAGAAACTTGTTGAAATACAAATGTAATTTAAACCAAATCATTGTAGTTATTTAGGACGAATTAGGTGACAAACATGTAGAAGAATTACATTTATTACTAATTATAAAATTGTAAGAGTGTTTTATGAACATTGAAAGTTTAAAAAAATATGCCGGATGATCAAAAACATGTATGAGAAAACAATTTAAACATAAGTATCTTCACGCCCATATATCCGGAAAGGTAGGCATAGGCATAACCAAGGCACTCAAGACTAGCTGAAGACACTAAATCCCATAATGTGATAAGTGGCAAGCCTCGACAACCGGACACATATCCAATCCCGAGCAACGTTAATTTTATTAGAAAATTGGAAAAACCACATTTTCCTTTTGTTGCCCGACCCTAGGATCGAATCCGGGACCTCAAGAATTCAAGTTCGTCGACGGACAGCTAGACCACAGATGCAATCTAGAATATTTGTTTGACTCCCAATATTTTTTTTCTTATTTCTGAATTTGAGTTCTATTGTTTACTAATAAGTCTTAACTACAATTATCTTTAAACAGAACATAGGATAGGATAATAATTTTGAAACATTTAGTATCATTTTATTGAACATATGATTTGATTAATTATCTTTAAACAGAACGGAAAATTCAATTATAATGTTACATAATTTATTATTGTTATAGTGAAAATATTGTTTGTATTGTAGAAAATTTCATATCGAAATATTGAAACGGAATTACGAGAAGGAATTCCTCATATTCGTGGCATAAAAGTGAAGAAATCCAAAGCACTTGAAGAGACAGCCATATATTCTACTCGTATAATATAAGAGATTTAATAGATGGTCAAATGCTGAAAAAATCAATTAAAAAATGGTATATTTACTATAACTAATTTAAAACCGCTGGTTCTGTCATGTGGAAAGAATGACAGATGAAAGATTGACAAAGAAGATATTTAATGCGAATGTGGATGGATGTAGGTACCCGGGGAGACCAAGGTTGACATTCCACGATCAGATCGCTCGAATATTCTCCGAGGGTGGTGTCAAGAGTGTCAGAAACTGTTTGTATGAAAAGTGTAATGAATGTGAAAGAAGCCAGACATGTTTGTCAGGATCATGAGGTCTGGCACTTGATACTCTTTGCCTATCCCATAAGGGACTTGGCGTGAAGATATTTATGTGTATACTATAACTAACTTTATATACTGCAATCAAAATTACTGCAGTCTCCTTGTAGGTATTTGCATAAAGCGCTTCTACCTGGCACAGTCAGCAGCGCTCTTTCATAAAAATAAATAAATAAATTCAGGCCTAAATCTGTCCATTAACTATTTTTTTACTTTAGTTTAGTACTTACTAGCTGCTACCTGCGGCTTCGCCCGCGTTTTCACAGAAACCCGGTGTGCGATCGGGATTAAAAATAGCCTATATGTTAATCCAGGTCACAATCTATCTGTCTTCCAAATTTCAGACAAATCCGTTCAGCCATTCGAGCGTGAAAGAGTAACAAACATCCATACAAACTTTCGCATTTATAATATTAATAGGATTCTTATAATAATAAGTAACTACCTTCATAATAACATTATTAGACTTGATTATGGAGTATAAGATACATATAAACCGAGCACGTTTGCACCACATGTGGGTCCTTTTAAGAGTGCTGTCATACGTATGTGCACCACATATGGGTCAAACTTCCATAGCAATTTAAAACGTTTAAAAATTTTACACGTGTGAATTCCGTTTCGTTTTTGTACTTACACGTATGAACAATTAATGGGAAAAATAACTACACAAAGTCCAAGGGACATTTCCAAGGGGTAGCAAAGATATACGTATCTAAAGTGGCAAGTAGTTTTTTCAGCTAAAATGAAACAAACTCATTTATTATACTTATTATTATTAGGTAAAAAAAACAAAAAATTGAAATTAAAAAAAATAATGACAGGCGTTATAGCATGAAAGACAAAAAGGTTTTTTGCATAGGATACATTCAGTATCAGTTTTTTTTATTTTGTTCTAAGCTTCTGCTGTTGCTTCAAAGTTGTAGAAAACATGTAAAACAGCTATTTTTGATAATGACTTTGACAATTATATTTGATTTTTTAAATCTATTTGCCACTGTCAATATTTTGACAGTGACAAATAGATTTCTATGGCTTTGGCTTTATGAATATACAGTTCATACGTGTGTGAACCATATGTGGGTCATTAAAAAAATGAAATAAAAATTCATTTAAGGGGCTAATTATGACTTTATACTAAATAAAATAATTTGACATAATATAAACCTATCTCAACTTATTATTACAAAACATGTTAACACGTGAGGGGCCTGCCTAGCAGTTTTAGCTACACTTCCAACGTGCTAGAGTACATATGAATATTTATGTATGTATAATGTGTACGTACTCGCTCGCATGTGTTTGTGTGTGTGTGTGTGTGTGTGTGTGTGTGTGTGTTTGTGTGTGTAAATGAGTCAGTGAGTGTGCGCTTGTTAGTATATGATTACGATTACGATTACGGTTGATACGACTGAACTAGTCTGATAATGGAGCTCGAAGCTAGTAGACGTAACCCTAGAATGCCTAGTGGTAAATCTATCAAATTTAGATTTATCCGATCCGCTTTAACTAGACCTGTTCATATTTTTAGATGACGAAAGCTTGAAGGTGAGAACCCGATGATGGAACTGGAAGATGGCTAAAGGATCAAAGCTTAAACGTTACAGTAATTTATTTCGCACATCATATTAGCAGATCATCTAAAGCAACTTGGAAACTGACATGATTGAGATAGTCCTTATCTGTCTTTTGTAACCATCGTAATGGATATAAGTCGCGTCATGAGTAGATACTTATTTCACTTTCAAACGTATTTGAGATTTCGCAGTTACAAAATAACGAATGCTGGTACGATTGAGCTCGTCTGATGATGGAGCTCGAAGATAGGAGACGTAACCCTGGAATGCCTAATGTTACTCTTAACATTTGCCTTAACTAATTTTTACCCCGTATTGGTCGGGGCTCCTTTGCAGAATAGATCATCTGTTTTCCTGCCAGGCAGCTAGTAATAGGCTTACCGTCACTAACACCGTGACATCCTACTAGATGGAAGAGTTTTGCAGTAACTCGCCCGGATTGGCATCATCACCTTACCTACTCCTGCCGCCATAACGACGTGACATGTTGGGTTTCGGAGGGTAAGGTAGCCAGTAAACTTACTTTTGCTCGAGGCCTAACATCCCAGCCTCAGATTGGCAACACGAATTTCTTACCATCAGGAAATCCGTTTGCTTTCCAATATCATAAAAAAATCTAGATCTATTCGTATTTTCTGATGACGAAGACTTGATGACAAGGACCTCATGAACCGCCGCCCAGTGGTTGATGAGAATCATGCTAACTTTTACGATATTGTGTTTCGTAATCTTTGCACTTTATGTGAAGCGCATCAAAAAGAGAGGTATTGTAAGATAAATGTGTGTGAGTATGTGTGTCTGTCTATGGCATTAACATTTTTGAAGGAAGAAAACGTGTGTCGTATGTCATTAAAATTTTTAATTTTAATATTATAAAAGACTGTACAATACAAAGCATATTATGTTCGTAAACAGCCTATTGCTATACGTCTATTAAGTATTTAATGAATCCGGATTGGAAATGGCTTTGGGTGCAAACTCTTTGGAAGACCCACCTGGGGGCTGATTACGTATCCTTTCAGCGATGATCATTGGATAAACTGTACATCAAATATCTGTCAAATGACGTATTACATAATAGCTATTTTCAGTGACCAACAGAAATACAATAGAGATAGGAAACACAAAACACGTCATTTGACAGCTATTTCAAATCTACTTTACCCAATGATCATAAGTACTCGTAAAAAGTTACGTAATCAGCCTCCTGTAACTATTATAAAAGCTGTTGATTTTTTATGAAAACAACTGTGCAAATGCTAGTTAAACGTGTAGACAAATATTGTTATTCTGTGACTTGTTTTGGTATAAACCCAAGTATTTGGTGTTTTGTTTTGATATCCCTGAAGAGGTAGGCAGAGTCACTACAAAGGCACCCAAGTTGCACAATGTAGGTGGCAAGTCTATCGCCAACTAGGCACATATTCAACCCCGAGCAACATATTTTTTATTTGAAAATTGGAAAAAACAAATTTTTATTTTTGTTGTCCGACCCAAGATCGAACCCGGGACCTCATGAAGTCAAGTCCAGCACCTTAACCGCTAGAGCAGAGACTCTACTAGTTATGGTTATTTCAATTTATTGAAACGTTGGTGCGTTCCACTTCTTCCATAAATGCCTTGTTATTTTTTATAAGCAAAATGTCAAAAATGTAAATTTATTTTTGGTGTGTGTATTTTTTTCATTTTATACACACATTTAAATAAATTAAAATACACAAAGCCTTCATTAAGGTTATGATATTTTTCTACACGTACAATTTAAAAAAGCTTTGTACAGTAGTTTTCATAAAGAACAAAGGCTTTTATAATTTCCAAGTAAGAGTTTCAAGTGTGTCTACTGGAGTGGATTCAATAAGAGTTATGTCATAATTTGGCACAAGTATAATTACAGATGGTATACGAACGTTATGCACATTGGATATACAGTATTTAAATATGCAATTGATCGGTAGTTAATTATAGATTGTTTACAAACGTTACACACATTGGATATACAGTATTTAAAGATGCAATTGATCGATATTTGATCGATAGTCAATTATATTATATTGTATACGAACGCTATACACATTGATTGCAATTGCATATAATATAATTGCATATACGCAATACAAATTGATTATTAAAGATGCAATTGATCGGTAGTCAATCATAGATTGTATACGAGCGCTAAACATATTGGATATACAGTATTTAAAGATGCAATTGATCGGCATTCAATTACACATTGTGTACAAATCTTGTATACATTGGATATACATCCCCTTACTAATAAAACTTACGCTCCCGTTGATCTGGTATGTAAGTAACTTCATTTTTTGTCAGCAAAAGTCATGTCTACGATGTAATGTATACGAACGCTATACACATTGGATATACAGTATTTAAAGATGCAACTGATCGGTAGTCAATTATAGATTGTATACAAACGTTATACACATTGGATATACATCCCCTTACTAATAAAACTTACGCACCCGTTGATCTGGTGTGTAAGTAACTTTATTTTTTGTCAGCAAAAGTTATGTCTACGATGCAATGTATACGAACGCTATACACATTGGATATACAAAGATGCAACTGATCGGTATTCAATTACACATTGTATACAAATGTTATATACATTGGATATACATCCCCTTACTAATAAAACTTACGCACCCGTTGATCTGGTGTGTAAGTAACTTTATTTTTTGTCAGCAAAAGTTATGTCTACGATGCAATGTATACGACCGCTATACACATT
Source organism: Calephelis virginiensis (assembly GCA_002245475.1). Classification (NCBI taxonomy): domain Eukaryota; kingdom Metazoa; phylum Arthropoda; class Insecta; order Lepidoptera; family Riodinidae; genus Calephelis; species Calephelis virginiensis. The sequence continues at coordinate 309,929 of NJDC01000518.1, read as the reverse complement.
GGATATACAGTATTTAAAGACGCAATTGATCGGTAGTCAATTATAGATTGTATACAAACGTTATACACATTGGATATACAGTATTTAAAAATGCCATTTATCGGTAGTTATCAGAGCAACAAACAACAAAAACAGGAAGACCAAAGTTAATTTTCTTGCATATAAATAGTATTTTAGATTAATTGGTCAATTTACAACGTCGCCTATTTCTCGTAATTGTTGAAAGATCTATATAAATACATGGATATTTCAGATTTAGAGTTAAAACGTTGAAAATAGTTTAAGAGGTAACACTAAATCGTGTAAAATGAAAACATCCGTTCTGTTTTGTATTCGCTGCAATTAGCTTAAATACACAATCTGTGAGTTGAACAAAAAATATTTTTTTTATATTTTTCCTTTTTTATGGTTTGGGACAGCGATTAAGCACAAGGCTCACCTGATGGGAAGAGACAACCTTGGTCTAGAGACACGATATATATTATAGCTGTAGTCTTGAGGCCGTGATGATAGACCAAATACTTCCATATAATAGACCAAGTATTTCTCGTATTGTTTCGAGTCTACTGAGTAGAATAGACCCTATGCCTCTCTGCTAGGTAGAAAGAGGCGAGCTCTGGTTAAAATACAGGTCATCATCAACTGACTGATGGTCGAGTGCTGTGCAGCAGCTTGCCCAGGTCGCAGAGGAACTTGCAGGGATCCACCGCCTCATTTAATCCTACCGCCATAATGGCTTTGTCAGCTTCAACTTTGTAAGCTTTCAATCAGCTATTTCTAATAAATAATAAATACGAGGGTGAATCCAAAAGTTTGTGGCCTAACCTGCATGGAGCTATGATATCTTTTTAAAATCTACTGTCATTTGTTAGTATGTGTCATATTGATTTATTGTGCGCAGTTTCATTCCGATACTGCACAATATACATTTTCTGTGATTATTTGTTTGAAGCAATCTGACGCAATTTTCAATAATGGAGAAAATTGAACAACGTGCAGTCATTAAGTACCTCAATAAAAAAGGCCTATCAGCAAAAGACATCCATCAAGATATGGTGAGCACTTTGGGGGAGTCTGCTCCATCGTATTCCAGTGTCAAGAAGTTGGTAGCTGAGTTTAAGCGCGGTCGTGAGAGCATTGAAGATGATCCTAGTAGTGGAAGGCCTACATCCTCTACCACGAAAGAAAACATCGATAAAATTTGTGATCTCGTACTGGGTGACCGACGTTTGACCATTGGTAAAATAGCTGAGATAACAAAGATTAGTTATGGCCGGGTGCAACACATAATAACGGAAGAGTTGGGGTTCCATAAGGTTTCTGCTCGCTGGGTCCCGAGGTTGCTTTCAGCTGAACAAAAACAAGTTCGATACACAATTTCGCGAGACTGTTTGGAACTTTTTGAGTCTGATCCCGAGGACTTTTTGTCTAGATTTGTTACCATGGATGAAAGCTGAGTTCACCACCATACTCCTGAATCAAAGCAACAATCCAAACAGTGGAAAAGATCAGACTCTCCTACACCGAAAAAGGCTAAGGTCGTTTTGTCGACCTTTGACTGACTTTGTTAAGTCATGGCTTCTGTTTCTTGGGATGCGAAGGGCATTATTTTTGTAGATTATTTACCGGAAGGTCAAACTATAAATTTTTGTTATTATTGTAACCTATTACGAAGACTCCGGGAAGAAATAAAAGAAAAAAGGCCGGGAATGTTGCGTAAGAAAGTTTTGTTTCATCAAGATAATGCACGTGTTCACTCTTCAGTTGAAACAATGTCTGTAATCCATGATTGTGGCTACGAATTGCTGCCCCACCCACCTTATTCGCCGAATTTAGCCCCCTCGGATTATCATTTATTTCCAAATTTAAAAAAACACTTGGGTGGCTCGAAATTTTCGACCAAAGATGAGGTGATAGTCGCAGTAAACGACTGTTTCGCCGACCTTCCGGAATCTTTTTTTTTCTGAGGGTATAAACAAGTTGCAGGTCAGGTGGAAGAAGTGTGTTGAGCTAGATGGAGACTATGTCGAAAAATAAAAATAAATTTAGAAACACTTTTCTATCATTTTCTTGGTCGGGCTTCGAACTTTTGGATCCACCCTCGTAAATATCCCAGGACAAGTTACGCAAATTGAATCTAAGTCCAAATTAAGCAAATTATATGCTTGTGTTATGGGTGTTAGTCAACGATACTAACGATAGAAATACTTAAATAGATACCAGAATAAATTTAATAAACACCCAAGCCCGAAAATGCAGACATTTAAATATTCATCACACAAATGTCCGCCCCGTCGGGAATCGAACCTGAGCCTCGCGGTTGGTCGGTGTAGTTAGGCGTATCCGACAACCACTCGACCAACGAGGTGGTTAATTCAGTTTCAAATATTTAATTTTTGTATTTCATAACCAAGACCAGCTGGTATTGATCTCTAACTCTCCTTCTCTTTAACGCAACTGAAAACCTTTAAGGCTTTAAGGTTTCCAACATTTTGTCCTGACTTTGCAAAATATAACTAAACTTGGAGCTTTCTTTTGAAATAAATATAACTCCGAAACATTAATTATTATTTATTTTTAATCATCAAAAAATTTTTTTTTAGTTTATATAACAGATTTCGAGAAGTTTTTCAAAGATTTATTAAAGACCCTTGAATTTGAAATTTTAAGGTTTTTATGTTTAAAGCCGCTCCAATAAGGCTCATTTTCCAGTTTAAGAAAAAAATTGTGTCAGCAACAACAAACAAACACACAAACCTTATACGTAACAAATCTTATACGCAATTTACTTTGCCTTTGAATATAATGATATTGAAATATTATTTTCGATAGTATTTGAACTATACGGACAAAATGTGTATACTTTTGTTGTGTATGTTTGCCTTGCAGAAATGTCCGCATAATTATGTCTTTTCCATCCAATTATTAGATAAAAATTTGGAAATAAAACCATATAGTAAAATATTAATTTAATATATTGCTTATGCATAAGTACACTTTATAATAAACCATGAAGCCTTAAATGTATTTAAAAATTAATTCATATGTTATCCTAAACCAAACTTACTTCCGCTGCTGCAAATATACTTACTAGCCGACGCGGTGAACTTCAGTCACTTTGAGCTCTACATTGTCTTGCTACTATGTTATGCGACTTGGTGTGAAGATATGTATGTGATAGGTTATCTGTACGTTCAAATGATTCTCTTCATTCCGAATTTTAAGTTATTTGGCATGTTTTATAATGAGTGTTGATTTGTATGTAATACTTAAATATATACTAGAACAAATTTAATAAACACCCAGACCCGGAAATGCAGACATCTAAATGTTCTGCACACAAATGTTCGCTCCCGTCGGGAATACAACCAGAGCCTCGCGGTAGGGCAATATAGGTAGGCGTATACGCTAGCCACTCTACCAACGAGGCAGGAAGTTAAAAGTTAAAGAGGGAATCGAACCCGAGCCTCGTGGTTGATCGGTGTAATTAGGCAAGTACGCTAGCCACTCGACCAACGAGGCGGTACTTATGACTTAAAATTTAATTAACAAAATACTGGAACACCAAACAATTATTTACTCTCTATATATTTAATACTGAAATACTGATTAATAAATGTTTTTTTAAAACAAGTGTAACACTATAAAAGATAAATAAACCAAAAGGAGTATTACTAAAATTTTTAACGCAAAATTCACTTTTAACGCAAAATGTACTAGAAAGATTTTACCGTAGTATTTATTATAAGCTCGCAGCCAGGGTCAACATTTATATAATTTTAATCAGGGATTTATTTTGTTTCCATTACTAACAGCGAAAAGACATCAACTTGTGCACCAGTCGCGGCATACAGCTAGTCATTGGTAAAATTACAACTCTATTATTTTTTTGTCATAATCTGTATTTTCAGAATGCCCAACATACTGCTGAAACATACGCTGATGTCCAGCAACACCTTAAAGAATGCATCCAGACGACAGACGTTGGCAGTAAGGTCTTTTTTTTTTAATGACTAACTTGTTGCTAATCTTGCGTTTTTTTGCAACTTCACCGAACTTGGAGGGCCGAGCAGAGTGCTCAGCCCGAGACATCATTATTTAGATGGATTGGGCTGTTACCTACAACGCCCGCACCAAGGGCTGTCTCCCGGGAGACCGTACCTCGACTTGGTGCTGCGTTCTGGTTACTGGGTGGACTTGATGGAGGAGTATTTGTGGCTCGTCGCTCGGCGTTAGGCGCCGGGCGCAAGAGAGATCTTCGTGATCGCGACGGTGTAGTGTAATGTTAAAGTGATGCGAGTTTGTCGTGTTCCGGTTTGGAGTTGGGAGAATAGCATTTGCCGCGGTTATTGGGTCCGGAGGATCCGATAACACGTGGCGAGGTCTTCTATGATTGGAGGGAGCGTTCGCGACCGGTGTGTAGTCACACGCGGATGCTATCACCGGATTCGGGTGGGCAGCCGTTTTCTCAAAGTAACGCTCCGATAGTTCTTTGAAATGCTGCCAGTGAGATCGTGGAAGGAGCTATAAAGGGTAACTTTCCTGATGATGAAGCCTTGAAAAACTTCATATACTCCTTTTTTCCAAAAAGTCCAAGTAATAGACGAAAATGGCCAAATTCATTTCGAGGTTGCATTACAAAAGCTACGTTCTGATGAAGAAAAGGCTGAAGCTGAAAAAGTGTTCAATGACTGCAAGGACAAAACAGGAAAAGACGCAGTTGATGCAGTCTTTGAAATCGCAAAATAAATGTGTGTCACATTTGTCGTACCCTTACAGATTCCTCATGTATGTCTATGTGTGTGTGTGTGTGTGTGTGTGTGTGTGTG
>NJDC01000518.1:272380-287712 GCA_002245475.1 Calephelis virginiensis | reverse complement strand
GAATTATATTTGATATTTTGCATCGTCAGCGCTTGGTAAAACTTCCAAATGTTCATATTTTTAAATGCAGAGACACTTGTACTGTTTTACGTACATATCACTTATAACTCATTATCTTGTTTAAATTCATTCATTCATTTAAAAAATATGAACATTTTGGATTTTTTTTTTCATAAAGTACTAGCTGACCCAAGGATCTTCTTATTGCTTAACAGCTACTAACAGTTCGTTGGCATAAAAGAGTTGTTTTTTTTTAACATTGGCCTTGAAATTTTCCTCAGTTTTCTTTTTAGAACCTCCTCTTGAAAATTCTATTATTAAAATTACCGTGATGCGATAAACATTCGAAACATTCTTATATATTTTATATCTGAGTTTTAAATGATAGATTTCTTTTTTGTGAGAGGTCAATAAAAACAAGCTCAGCCCTCTGGCTGCGCTTGTACAATCGTGGCCTATAGACACCATAAATGTGACAGGTGCATCAGTGTTTTGTGGCTAGGATGTTAGGCCTCTGTGCAAGACTACTGGCTAACCTACCCTCCAGGTCGAAACATTACTAAATCCTTATGGCGGCCGGAATGGGTAAGGCGGAGGAGCCCAACACAGTCCTACACAATATTTTTCCCCGTGTTGGTCCGGGCTCCTTTGTAGACTAGACAATCTGCCTTCCTGCCAGGCAACTCGTAAAAGGCGAGCATAAACTTAACGTCACTAGCATCGTGACATCTGACTAGATGGTACAGTTTCGGAGCGACTCACCCGGATTAGTACCACCGTCTTACCTATTCTTGCCGCCATAACGTCATGACGTGTTCCGGTTTGGAGAGTAAGGTAGCCCGTAAACTTACTTTTGCTCAAGGCCTAACAGCCCGAACTCAGGTTGGCAACGCACCATTAACATCATTAGTGTCTCTAGGCGGCGAGATTTTTTTACCATCAGGAAATACGTCTACTTGTTTGCCTTCTAATATCAAAAAAAAATCTACCACCGGTGGTCTTTTTAACGATTACCATGTTTTAACCAGTGCTTGCCTCTTCGGCTATATTCGTCAAGCTTCGGAAATCCGAATGTATTTTAAAGATATCTATATACATATATAGTAGTTATTAAGTAGATACATAATTAATCATTTCGCTTAAATTTAGGTTAGGTCAGCCAATTTAAAAATAAAAGTATAAAGTGTAAAAAGAGTAAAAAATGTAAAGCCGAAGCGCATAATTTAAATAGTAGTACTAGATATATTATACATATTTTTTGAATGTCAAAATTCTTAGGAATAATAAGTACAATTAAGCCAATTAATAGAGGTGCATTATATATTTATAAACTTCCAAAATAAATGTTTAAGTTATATAAAAATTAAACTTTATTCATATTATTATAGTCATTTATCTTAACAGAACATTGCTATTAATTTTTTTTCAGGCTTGCTATATTATTCTTAAACTTGATGTTTCTGCGAGTCTGTGTTTGGCGTCATACTTTTTGACCGGATGGGCCGATTTCAGTGCGATTATTTTATTTCAAAGCTGACGTAATCAAAATGGTTCTCAGCTACATTATATGTAGACTTTGTAAGAGGCTAATTTTTATTTTAGTGTTAAGTATATGTATGTGAATATTATAATTCATTGAGAGGCGAAGTTTTAATAAGTCGTCCTTTCAGTTGAGAAATAAATCAAGAAGATGTATTTTATGATAGTAAAAGATACACAATGTTACTTATTAACTTCTTAGCTATTTTAGTATACCAGTCACCATCCTCCAACACGAAGTACGGTAGTGGTGAGTACTGACCTTATAGCTGCAGGAGAGAAAATTTTCCGGGGTCAATTTAAACAAGAACTAAGACTTCTAGTGCTCTTCTATTATATTCTGAGTACGATACAAACGAAATTAATAGGGTTGCTATTGAACCTCGATTTCAAACAAATTGGAATGTGGAATCGAATATGGCATTTTGGTTTTTGCTATGGGTTACTTCAGGTCTTCTATAAAGGCAAAACGGTTATTACTAACAAGGTCGTAGAGTGCTCTGCAGCAACTTGCTCTGGTAGGGATCCATTGACACTTCCGTCATAATGACAATGTCGTGTTCTAGTCTGGAGGGTAGGGAAGCCGGTAGACATACACTATTGGCTTACCACCCCGGCCACAGGAGAGCAACGCACCTACAACGTCTATAGTGTCGGTGGTGGATAACAGGACCTGATTGGCTTTAGGAAGATGAAGTAGATAGTATAAGAACCTAATTTATTCACAACTTGGAAATTTGCAAAAATCGCCTTCTTTCCATGTACATACATATACAGGATTACTTTCAAAGTGAAAACGGAGTTAAGACTAAAATGCTAATGTGTTTGAAATATTGTTGAAGAATCGTAATATTTACTTTTATAAACATTCGTTTTAAATAGAGTGACAATATGCAATGAAAAAGTATTAACTACTTTGCTTATTGTCACGCTATTTCGTACCTAGTACGAGTCATGACGTCATCATTCTTTACGTTATACGATGCATCTTGTAATCTGCGTCGGATAAAATATTTAAATTGATGTTTATTTAATTTTTAGTTTCTCCATAGATCAAAAGTATTATCGATTCTGAACCGTTTATCAAAATTCGGCTGGTGCTTTGGATATAACCCTGTATACATGCATACATAAATCTTCATGCCATGTCCCTTAAGGGGGAGGCAAAGAGTATCGAGTGCCAGATCTCATGATCCTGGCAGATCTTTTTTTTATGACATTTGAAGACAAACAAGCAGACGAATTTTCTGATGGTAAGAAATTCACGCTGCCTAGAGACACCAGTAGTGGAAATGGTGCGTTGCTAACCTGAGGCCGGGATGCTAGGCCTTGAGCAAAAGTAACTTTACCGGCTACCTTACCCTCTGAACTGGAACACGTCAACGGAAAGCACTGACGTTATGGCGCAGGAATAGGTAAGGCAGTGGTACCAGTCAATACCTACTATCACCAAGTAATTCACTTCACTTTCAATACCCTTTTCATACAAACACACCGGTTTCGGAGACTCTTGACGCCACTCTCGGATAACAAAAAATTATAAAGAAAACTGCGGTGTAGTTATTTTGGAGTTAATGTTTCCATTTATCATATTATTATTTTCGCCTCTGTGGTCTAGCGGTCCGGATGTTGGACTTGACTGCATGAGGTCCCGGGTTCGAATCCTGGGTCGGTCAACAAAAAGAAAAATTAGATTTTTCCAATTTTCTAATAAAAAAAATGTTGGTCGGGATTGGAAATGTGCCCGGTTGGCGATAGGCTTGCCACCTATCACATTGTGGGACTTAGTGTCTTCGGCTAGTTGTAGGTGCCTTGGTTGTATCTCTGCCTACCTCTTCGGGGATATGGGCGTGAAGATACTTATATTATTATTAATAATGTTCGTTATACCTACTCTATCAAATAAACATGTATATCATACTCAATAATAATCGTCAATCATCACTATCATTATAATATTATCCTTATTTTAATACGTATAATGCAATTGAAATTGGATAATTATTCCTTTTAGAATATACAAACAATATAATGAGATGTTTCTACTGTTTACGGTTCTGTACAAAAATCTATACACATAAAAAATTAAAAGAAGTCGTGTTAGTTATACTGTCTATAACTCAAGAACAGCTGAACCAACCTGAAAATTAATGAAGTAGCTTAGAATCAAGAGACGGACATACGATACTTTATGATCTGTTACTTGAAGAAATTGGGAAAAACATTTTATTTTTCGCATCCAAACTGAATTTCGCAGTAATAGCAAGTTTATTGTTGACCTCATACTTCTTTAAGCTCGTATTAAACGCTTACAAAGGAGAGTGTGTGCAGGGAATAGTGCGAGTGCGAGAGAGTGCGAATGAAGCGCTAAGTAAGCTACATCAAAACAAGGTTTTGAGTCAAGGTGCTAGACTCTTTCCATAATTCTGTGCTTATCCCAAAGTTAAAAAAAGAGTATCTTCACGCCCACATCCCCGAAGATGCAGGCAGAGGCACAACCAGGGCACCAACGACTAGCCGAAGACGCTAAGTCCCACAATGTGTTAGAAGGCAAGCCCATCGCCAACCGGGCACATATCCAATCCCGAGCAACATATTTTTAAACTAGAAAATTGGAAAAACACGATTTTCTTTATGTTGCCCGACCCGGGGTTCGAACCCGGGGCCTCGTGTAGTCATGACTAACACCCGAACTGCTAGACCACAGAGGCGATATCCCCAAGTTGCTGCAAGTAAGCAAGAGTATGTCAGAAAAAAGCTTGAAAATAGGATAAATGCGGTTAAAATGTGAGCGCTATGGAAAATCTGTAGTGTAAAACTCTCTGTCCGCATTCGGAACAGTCAGATGTGAGAAGTGGGATTAAAATAAAATGTTAATGTTAAAATAAGAAAGGGCATGCTCCGTGGGTTCGATCATGTGGAAAGAATGGCTGATGAAAGATTGACAAAGCGGATATATACTGCGAATGTGGATGGATGTAGGTACCCGGGGAGACCAAAGTTGACATTCCACAATCAGATTACTAGGGCATTATCCGAGGGTGGTGTCAAGATACTCCGAAACAGGCCTTGTTTGTTTGAAAACGGTAATCAATGTGAAAGAAGCCAGGCAGGTGTGCCAGAATCATGAGATTTGGTCCTTGACATTCTTCGCCTACCTTGTAAGGGACTTGGCGTGAAAATATGTATGTAGGAGAAATCTCTGCCAAGAAACCTTAAGGTGAAGGAGGCAATTTTTGTGTTTAAAACTACCGAAACAAAAGCGCGAATAAGAATATGGAAAGCTGCTCAGATGTCGCGTTTTGTTAATTTTAGAAGGCTGGAACAATCTCGTCGGGAATGTGGAGTGCGCTTACAGATAACAACTTTGTGTTTCAGAAGGACTAAATACTACTTATAGACTCTGTCGAAGGATCAATAATTGTTTTGGCAAGTATCTTGGACGGTAAGCAAAGAATATCGAGTAACAAATACAATCTTAATCAGGTTTCTCTATTATTACTAGTTGTCGCCCATTGTTCGAATTTTAATATTTGTTGATAAGAACGCCATTTCATTTCTGAAGACCAACTACTTTGTTTCCTGAATAGCTAGTGCGCCATCTGTGATCTTTTATCGTCAACATCAATATATTTGTTTGTGTGTGTCAAATGCATGGTAGTGTGGGTAATGTTTTATTTATTGATTGAATGTATTTTATAAGCATTATTATTGAAAAATATTAGCGTTCTTCTTCTACACATAACATAACTTCTCCTACACATAACGCGCAATTTTCGTAAAAAAGGGGTTTAAGTTTTGACATCACGTATTAATACATAGATTTTCCAACACTCTCTCTCACACGCATACTCTGTTAAAACATCAACATCCAGATCTAACAAAAAAGTACAAATGCTTGCAAAACGAACCATGAAACTATTAGTCGAGACAATCATATTAATTATCTGTATTTGTCGTCAATTACAACAAAGGTGGTATTATTATTCTAGTATCTTTAACAAGATATGTCGAAGCAATAGGGTATAAAAACAGACGCATGTTAAGCATCCTGTGATTTAGACTTCATTCTCAGGAGAATCAGTTCCATTTATCACAAAATGTTTCAGTTTATGGGTATTTTGTTACTCTTTTTTGCATTCACGGGGGTAACCAAAAGTGCTGTAAGTCTCTTTTAAATTTATTAATTTTTTTTACGTATAAATCTGTCTCACAGCTAGTGATGTTTATGTGTAAGATAATGAATGAGCCAGCGGTTTTTATCCGAATCGAAAAACGGGGAAGGTTCGCAATTCGACAGATTTTTTTTTATTTTTTTGTTTTTTGTTACGCGATTACTCGGCCAACAGTTTACTGATTTTGATGGTTCTTTTTAGATGCCAAGGTGATCTAACATTGTTTATTGTATGATCTGAATAGCGTATTTTGATTTTCACTTAAGTAAGTACGTAAGTGTTGCGCTTATGTTTATTTCGCTTATTTTCATCATTGAAGAGGTCGTCTACAAAAATATAAATTTATGTATTATCTATACTAATATCATAAAGAGGAAAGGTTTGATTTTTTGTTTGAGTGTGTCTGTTTGTCTATCTTGTGGCATCATAACTTTAACCGAACGAACCGATTTCGATACGGCTATTTTTTTTTGTTTGAAAGCTGAAATAATCGAGATGGTTTTTAGATTTTCGAGATTTTAGGATTATTATTTTATGTATGGTAACCTAATCTGCAATTTTTATTACTTTTATTTAAAAGAACATCATTCCGATATTATTTTCTTTTCTATTAACTTTCCGTATAATAAGACGGCATAAATTTTAAATTGAAGTCAGTTTATTGCAGCTTGTCTGCAACAACTTCGAACCTGTAACAACTTCGAATAAACATGCAATTCTCCAGAAGGCAAGAAACAACTCCCACTAATTAGCACTTCAGATGTAACTGGAGGGTTGCAATCTTATTGTTGGGATCTTAGGCCACGTATGCAAGTCTACCAGCTCCCCAACCCCCTAGCATGAAACAAAAAAATACCGAGTATTGACGCTCGGCAAAGCAGTGTATAGTTGTGTGCGTGTTGTGATGTGTCTACAGAATAGTACTCTATCATCTAAAAAACTGCATTTAATTTCTTTGCATTATTTTTTGTTTCCTTAAAGAACACATGTGCTTCCTGGCTACCGATCAGGTAAATTAAAAGAGGCAAACTAAATAGAGTATTTTTGTCACTGTTGCTATTACTACATAGCCTGGAATCGTTTGGAATGGTACAACTATCTTATCAATTTTCGCCTTGTTTTGCCAGCTCGTAGAAGGCGAGCATAGGCTTACCGTCTCCACCGTGACATCTGACTAGATAGTAGTTTCGCAGCAACTCGCCCAGATTGGTTCCACCGCCTCAACTATTCCTGCCGCCATAACGTCAGTGCTTGCCAATGCGTTCGAGTTCGGAGGATGAAGTAGCTGGTAAACTTAAAGAAAATGACGCGTGTAGGGTAGCCTATTTTATTTTGATTTGAAAATATTTGAATATGTCGGATTAAAGTACGGTGGGCTTATTGCGTGATAATAATAGGTGAATTTTCGGCATGCTGAACGGCAATAGAGGATCAGAGAATTTAAAAAATCAAGTCATCTATGATTATTAGTCAACTTAGCCATATCATACTAGGTTGTGGCACCCGTCCGGATTTACATAATTCCGTCATCTAAGGCATGTAGGTATACTATTAATATCGGATGCGCTACAATAAAATGATTACAATTGTGCTTCCCGGACTGCTAAAAATAAAAACACATGTCCTTTTAATTTTTCGCCACATAATTGACATGACAATGATGATGATGATGCTAAAGTTACTAAAAAAAGTATCTTCACGCCCATATCTCAGAAGAGGTTGGCAGGGGCACAACCAGAGCACCCACAACTAGCCGAAGATACTAAAGTCCCACAATGGTGGCAAGGTGGCAAAGGTGGCAAGCCTATCACCAACCGGGCACAAATTATTCATTTCCGGCCAAAGCTATTTTTATTACAAAAGTGAAAGATAGAAAGAAAGAAATGAAGAAAGAAAGAAAGAAAATTATTTGTTTACAGAATCCGTGTGTAAATGAGATGTTACAAAAATATTTAAGTATATCAACATATTCTACCATATTTTGGTGTGCAAATATTTTAATATTAATAAAAAAATATTATTTAATTATTAGGGAAATTACTCATTTCCTATTTTTTCAAGTCAAGTCCGACTTCGGACCACTAGAGCACATAGGCGATACGCTACAGCTGGCGCGGCGAGGCCCTAGACCATAGAGGCTAAAATTACTGGACTGGATTAGAGTAGGCTACAATATATAACATTTTATTTTTGCTTACTATTAAATGCCAAATACTTTTTCTAATTTCTAGACAAATAATACTCAGTTTGGTATTTTCTTGATTACTTTTGACGAATTCCTTTATTTTAATGCTTAATAATTTAATTTGATAAGGTTAAAAAAGAGTAATTGCAATGGCAAATAAGTAAAGACATATTTGGCTTATCCTTCTTAGAAAAATAACCTGCCTTCATTTTTAGAAAAGAAAAGAAAAAAAATATTTATTTACGGAATATGAGCTTTACAAAGATGTTACAAAATTATTTAAGTGTTCCAACATATTTGGCCAACTTGTGGTGTGCAAATGTTTTAATAGATTTTAATCAAATTACTAATTTTAATTATTTAGTTACTATTTACACACTTTATTTTGTATTTATTACATGATTATTTAAACCTTTAGATTACAGAATTTGTATTACAATAGAATTTGATAGCAAAATACACATCTAGTTTAGAGGTAAAATAATTACTTTATTTTTTACAGGAGATTCTTCCTCTTCCAGAAAACTTTCTAGATTTTGCTTCACAAACAAAGCAGAAATGTATGGCAGAAACTGGTGTTCCTTCTGATATACTCCAAAGTATACTGGCATGGGATATAAAAGATGTTGATGGTACTAAACAATTTATATATTGCTTTTTTACAAAGGGCGGGTTTATCAACGATGACGCAAAATTTAAAGTAGATGATATAACAGCCCTAGTTGGATCAAATAACCTCAAGGATGATTTCAAAAAAGGACTAGAAATTTGCAACGATATAAATGACGATGATAAAGTGAACGCATCATACAAGAGAACTGAATGTTTTGTTAAAAACTCACCAATATTGTTTGCTTTAGATAAGTTGTAGATTAAATGTTTCTATGATCAATAATTGTTGTTTGTAATTTTATGTAGACGTCATAATAACTAGTATATAAATAAGTACTTGCTTTAACAGAGGAGCTATTCAGTATCTTTTAAATGATGATCAATGGGTAAAGTGTACATTTTAGTTTTCAGAGTGTCAAATTATTATTGTAATATTTGAGCTCCAATAAATTCTTAAATAAATGCTCGTAGAGTTAAAGGATAATTTCATACACTTTCTAATCAGCCAAGTACAGTCAGTTCACACGCAGTCGAAAAGTCCGGTTCGGAGGTTAAGGTAGCCGGTAAACTTACTTTTGCTGGAGGTCTAACATCCTAGCTTCAGGTTGGCAACGCACTATTACCACCTTTGGTGTCTCTGGGTGGCGTGAATTTCTTACCATAAATAAATCCGTCTGCTTGTTTGCCTTTAAATATCATAAAAAAGTAACATGTAGTCATTGCTTTCTATTTGACGGACAATTGTAAATAAATGAAAATTTAAATTGATAGTATGTAATCTTTATAAATTTTTAATAAATACTTTACTTTAATAAATACACTTAAAAATAAATACTTAAATTATGTCATTCGAATGTACAAATCACATTAGGTTAACATCGAGTTTCAATAATATCAGGTTCTGATGATTCATTACTAACACTGTCGTTTTCATATTTAGTTTTAAATTTATAGACTGAATCAATTTTATTAATATGCTTATATTCATCTTCTTCATTCATGGTGCTGTCTGAATCAATTAACGAATTTTCATGAATTTTACCATTTGGCATGAAATCTTGCATTTCAAAAGCAGAGTGTTCAGAGTTTACACTTTTTGTTTCTCCGGATAATCTATTAACTTCATAGCTATTTAGAGAACCATCGCTTTCGTCATTATAGTTGACATTTCTATGACAGTAATTATATTTTTGTACTAGATTAAAGTCTTCGTCAAGTGGTACAAAATATGTTTTAACATATCCTCGGCCCTTAACAAAAGTTTCACCACGATACGACGTAAGAATTCCACACTCATCTAAAATAATTGCAGTATTCTCTGTTACCTAAAATTAATAAATAGGCAAATTAATGATTGGAAACAAAAATAAGCAAGTAAACATACAGAGAGAGATTTATTTGACATAAAAGTAAGTTACATTACATATAAAATTTGAGAAAGCGCGATAAATATCGCGATTCAATAAAAGGCTGCATCTAAGAACACAATGTGAGCCATAAGAGAAATAGATTTAGTATTGACTAGTTGGCCGCCCTCGCTTCGCTTCGGTTATTCAAGAATAAAAATCCTACTAATATTTTATATGCGAAAATTTGTGAGTATGTCTCAATGTCAGGATGTCAGCAAAAAGTATTATATATATAAGTAAGATATTTAGTTTTATTTTATTACAGATTTATTTGATTAAGGATTAATACTGTATTGTTAGAAATATGTTCTAAAGTAACCCTTCATTTTACTGTTTTAAGTAAACGCAAAAAACGGTTATTGCGGGTTATTCTTTATAGATAGACATATACCACCGCTTACTTTTTTGAGATCTATCGAGAATCCCACCATACATTGTTTTGTTAAAACTCAAAAGTTTTGGTAGCGTTTTCGAGGAAAGCTCCCGATCGGCTTATTTTTTGCCAACATATTGAACTAATATCATTGTAATATCGTTGGTTTGTACAAAACATAAACTTATTATGCACTAAAACCTTCCTCAATAATTGTTCTATCTATTGTTGAAAACCGTATGAAAATCCGTTCAGTACTTTTCGAGTAAATCGCGAACAGACAGACAGACAGACGCGGCGAGGGACTTTGTTTTATAATATGTATTGATAAAGAAAATGTTGAGCCCGTATTTCCTGGGCTCTAGTAACATGCTTATATGTAAAAATGTTATATATTTAATGATAGAAAAAAAATTACCTGTATCCTACCAGATTCACCTGTGGAATCCATTCTAGATGCCATGTTGACGGCATTTCCCCATATGTCGTATAACGGCTTAAGTGATCCAACTACTCCTGCAGCTACTTCTCCATTTGATATTCCTGTTAACGGTGATAAACATACGTGGTATAATATGGTGAGGTAGAATATGGTGGTAAGGATCTTTAAATATTATAAAAAAGCCACTTTTAAGTATTAATACTTTAAAATAAATTCGATTTCGATATGATGAATGTTAAATTGTGATGAATTGTATCACAATTCACAATCATTTGACATGAGATGGCGTAGCTCATGATGTATTTTAAAAACTGAAGTGCATTAAATATGGATTTAAGCTGTGAATAGTTCGTCTTTTTATAAAAGTGGAGGAACACGGTCAAATCGTTGATCTGATACTTGTATAAATGAAGTAATGTAAAAACTCCTCATGCCATAGATTTTCGTGAGTGGCATTACTCACGAAAATCTATGGCATGAGGAGTTTTTACTTCTCACAACCATTATTAGTTGCGTTATTCATATAATATTATACGGAATAAGATACTCTTAATATATCTTAATTATCATTTTGGATAAAGTGGTGAATAACATGTTGTTCGAAGATGTCGTGCGATATAAGAATCGTTGAAATCACAAAGAGGTGAAGCAGGTCAGAAATAATTGTAATTGATGAATTTCTATCGTCATAAACTGAAGACGCGAAGATGTGACGAAGTACAGTGACAGGTTTCAAACATAGAAATAATGCTAACTGAAAAACAAGCCAAATTGAAAAAAATAATCGAGAATTATTCGATTCGATTAAAAATAATCGAGAAGTGTTAGTCGAAATGAATTGTATGAAAATGATCTAAAATCCAAGTATTTTCTGGTATATTATTAAAATAGTTTGACACTTTAGTGATACAATTTGTTAGAACATATTATTGCTAAGTTCTAGATCTTCATGATTGTCACTATTACTGACGTAAGAAGCTGTTACTGGATAGTTACGATCTGTTAGAATATTATCTATTCTTCGTAATATTTATTTTTCCCATCTAGTATTATTAGATATAATTAATCCACTTTTTATTTATACTTACAAAAAATATACTGCTAAGAATCCTAGTCAATATTTACATTCAACGTCGGCTGCTTACCTAACATGCTTCCAATGCAAAGTAGAGAAAATTACGCAATAAAATAATAAAATTCAGAAGGCACTATATTATGCTAATAGGAAAATATGCAGCAACCAATTACCTATCCGCAAATTGAGTCCTTCAAAACTCTGAAATGAGCCTCGATTAAAATTTTGCAATTGCAATAACATTGCAGCCGCAAATTCCACCATTGTGACCACAACCGCCCTGTTGTAGGGTCCGTTATGCCTTTTGTCTGATATAGAATTATATGTGTCGGATGAGTCTCGCCGGTTTGGATCTAGACCACAAGCTGCCATATACGTCCAGCCCGCTATTTTAATTTTTTCTACTTTATATACTGATGTCCCAGTTAGAAGAAGCTGAAACGATTATAATTTTAGTTCAAGCAGTGTATTTTAATGCATCTGCCATTCACTATTAGTAGTAATCGTTAGAAAATTACATAATTACAAAGATTCATAAACAATATTTAATCCATCATCTCTGGAAGTCTGCTCTACTGAATTTCGAACATCTTTAAATCTAATCACACATATTTTGTGTTATTTATGGCTAATCCTAATCCAAAACGTGCTGTCCAAGATTGATATTTTGATCCATTTTTATGTTATCGCTTGCCAATAACATGTCTGTGGACAGGATAAATATGGAAATTAGGTATGGGATAGGCCGCCGGATACGCAGCTATCTAGATTGCTTGAAATCCATTAGATTGAGATACATTATTAACATTGGCCGTTAGCAGACAGCTCTTTTGATGGTAAGGGAAACCGTCACCACTAGATACTGAAGATGTTACTAATATGTCGCTATGACCACCTCGTTGGTCAAGTGGCTAGCGTACACACGTAACTACACCGGCCAACCACGAGGCTCAGGTTCGATTCCCGACGGGGGCAGGCATTTATGTGATGAACATTTAGATGTCTGCATTTCCGGATCAGACTGTTTATTAAAATTGTATTCTGATATCTATTTAAGTACTATCTAGATCTAGTATATATAAAAGTCTTTGACTAACACTCATAACACAAGCATATAATTTGCTTACTTTAGTCATTAGTTATATTAAAGTTAGTTTAAATTTTTGTAACTTATCCGGGGATATTCATTATTATTTATTTACCTTTAGCCACTTCTGTAAATTTTTAAGCAATCTTTTACTCTAGCCCTGAGCACAATAATGTCGAGTATTGAGACTAAGGTGACAGGGGTTAGTAAATAAGGGGGACAAATCCGGGAATGCTGCTATACAGCACTATAACATGTTCTCAAGACTTCTTGAGAGTAGTCCAGAACTAAAGTTACTAGATAACCACAGACGGGAGGTGGAGTTATATAAATAATAAAAATAAAGTTTAATTTCAACTGGTTTCATATGTTTAACATCGTGAACGGGTTTTGCAAATTTAAATATAGTATGAATGAACTAAAAAATTTAATGATGAAATAGGTTACCCTGTCAAAATCCGATATAACTTCATCCAGAATGCCCAAAAGAAATTTATCACTTAATTCAGCATCACTCTCTAATCCCAGTTTATAATTCGTCAACGAAGCAAACATAACGGCCACGTTATCATATTTCTCGTAATACAATTCGTCTATGGACCTATTCAGATCTAGATAGACCTGGACTGAAAACAAAAAATACATACTTTACATAAAAAATACACGCCTATATAGTTACTGAAGTGTTTACGAGTGACGCTACCCTTCAAAATGAAATGCAATACCGTAGCATCTGGGATAGTAAGCTAGTAGTATAAATTCAGACGAGTTGTAATAGAACTACAATATCTAATTACAATAAGCCTAAGAACTCACGGAGCGGTTGTTTGCGTTTCCCGCGGCGGCGGTTGCCCGCCCGTAATATCGTACAGTACTATTTAAATTATGCGCTTCAGATATATTCGTAGCTTCGGAAATCCGAATATATTTTAAATCTGTATAGAGTTGTTTTTATTTTATATCTGTATAGAGTTGTTATTACACATAATTAATCATTTCGCTTAAATTTATATTAGGTCAGCCAATTTAAAAATAAAAGTATAAAGTGTAAAAATTGTAAAGCCGAAGCGCATAATTTAAATAGTAGTATTTATTGTACAAGCTTGCGCGCGATGATTCCAACCGCGATGGATGTGTGACCGCAAAAGTTACCGGTCTCGTGAGTTATGAAATAAAACCGCAGTTTCGCGACCGCTGCGGGCGCGGGTAAAAACTCGTTTGCTAATACTCTTAGGGCCACTTACACGTTCCTGGGTTAAGTATTTAACACTGAGTTATCGTCTAACTAGGGTTAATTTACCTTATATTTGACAGATTTACGGCCAATGTTAATAACATTTCTCTAAAGATGGATTTCAAGCAATCTAGATAGCTGCGTATCCGCCGGCCTATCCTATACCTAATTGCCATATTTATCCTGTCTACAGATATGTTATTGGCAAGCGATAACATAAAAATGGATCAAAATATCAATCTTGGACAGCAATTTTTGGATTAGGATTGATTATTAATATTGGCCGTTAATCTATATTCAGTGTAACCCGGGAATGTGCAAGTGGCCTTAGTGCCACTACGTCAGTCTCGCTTATGACAAGTTACCTATCAACAAGGCCCGTTGTAAATAAGCTACTTACCTAGTAAAATAAAATATTAGGTTTAAGGATATTTATTTGGATATTGAGAGTATCCAGTCGTGTCAATTCAAGTTTATATCTGAATTTTTCAACTTTATCACGATTATGGTGATTCTTCCAACATTGAGGTTAAATAATGCTTGCATATCTAATATTGCTATCTGTTGATATCAGATTGATTGATATAGGACAGGTTTTACGTCTTTTGCATAGACATAGTATAATATACTATATATTATTATGAACTAATATTACTTTGAAAAATGACAATAAGAAGCTTGATCTTTCACAATTGGGACATCCAATTTTACTATAAAATAAATAGTAACATGAAGTAATTAAGCGGTACGTTCCTTTTTTAGTTTTTTTTTTAACTCAGACTATTAACATCTCGGTAACATCTGTTATGTTTATATGCAATCGTTTTTCTGGATAAATCAGTCTGCTTTTATGCTGACCATACAAAAACGAGATTGAAAAAAAAATACACTTATACGGTGGATTTTAAAAGTAAGCAAATGCTATGCACATTTAAAGAAGTGATATTAAGCTAGTTTCCTAATGCCAAGTCCCGTAACTAGATCATAAGCCTTCCTTGGTTCAAAACATTGTTCAAAAGAAAGGTTTTCGAACCTAAATCAAAGCACCAAAAGTATGGAAAGTTGTCTATCAAGATGCTACTCAGCTTTACAAGTATGGAAAGTTGTCTATCAAGATGCTACTCAGCTTTACAAGTATGGAAAGTTGTCTATCAAGATGCTACTCCTTCGCTTAACAAGTTTGGAAAGTTGTCTGTCAAGA
>NJDC01000518.1:212327-230600 GCA_002245475.1 Calephelis virginiensis | reverse complement strand
CGGATCTTCTCAGTGAGTGGCCGCGTTCCGATCCGGTGGTAGTTTTTAGAATTATATAGACGCGTTACAAGAATCGTTATATAGATCTACGTAATAAAAGCTATTTTGAATTTATATTTAAATAACGGTCTGTACATATTATATTTTTAACACCCGACGTAAAACGAGGGGTGTTATAAATTTGACGTCTCTCTCTCTGTGCATGTGTGTGTGTGTGTGTGTGTGTGTGTGTGTGTGTGTCGTAGTTTCTCAGCGGATGGACGGATTCTGCTTTCTTGGTTTTGAAAGCTGTTGTGATAGAGACGGTTCTTAGTTATGTTTCATGGAGATCTGTCCAGACGATCAAGATCATCAGCTCATTTGCAGCACATTTGTGAATAGTAGAATGGATATTAGACGCGCTATGGTTCTGCTCCGATATTTAACTTTTGAACATACGTTCTGTTTAATAAGTATCTGGAATTAATTAATTGCTTATGATTCCAAATTCAAATATTTGAGTTTTGTTGATGTTAGCTATATTGGTAGGTACAGCTTTTTTTCCAATTTGGCAATTGAAAACTAAGTTCAGTGTAAACGAGTTCAATTATTGGTTGTAATTCCATTCATAAGCTACTGTATTTAAATTAAAATTGACAAAATTTTTATATCCTTATACCCTTACTAATAAAAGTTACGTGCCGTTTGATCTGGTTATATGATACGTTATACACTGGTTTTTGTTTGATAAAAGTTAGTGTATAATGCTTCGTAATCTTTGCAGTTTATCTAAAGCACATCAAAAAGAGAGGTATTCTAAGTCTCTGGTATCATACATTTTCATAAAAAAATTACTAATTTTAAGATTATTTTTCTAAATTGACAGCATTATAAAACAGTGATTAAATTAAATCTGTAAATTAAATACTTTTTAAGAATATAGTTATGTATTGTACCTAAACAGAGTAAATAGCCAAAACAAGGACTGGTAAACCTTTTGCCTGTTTACTCGTAACGCAAAAACTGCTGAACGATTTTTACGAAATTTTGTATAGCTTATAATCTCGTCAGGATACCTTTCACCGCGAGAAATTCTGCGTGTGAGAAAGTGAGAGAAAACCTAAGTCACTCTTAAAAATGTGGTTTTCAAAACGTCTGAATGTTTTTGTATGTTAGATTAATACGCCAATAAACAAAGAATTGTAAAATGACATTTTTAAAGGCCTAAAAGGACTAATAACTGATTCACAAGTGATAGTACAACTAAGTATAAAATAAAAAAAAAACATGAGAGATTTTACTCTTTTTGTTCAATTTCCTTAATATTGCCGCCACATGTTATGTTATCTACATCAATTACTTATAAGACATGACATTTATCAACGAAGCATACATAAAAGTAGGTATTCAAGTATCTCTTCGTACCTACCTAGGTAATTGGTATTTTAAACACAGTTGGAAGACCATGGGTATTTATAAATTTTACAGAAAGTCTTGATACCACCGCTTTAAAGTATTCCGTATTATTACAACCTATTTGTCACGTGTTAAAATATCAATTGATGAAAAGAGCAATTCCGTTTTCGTTTTTTAATCTTCGAATAAACTGGGTTGCAATTTTTAACTGAATTCATAAACCGAGAAAAAAATGAGGCTCAAACTTGTAAAACACTGACATTTTCTTTAGAACTTTAATCTTAAACAGTTTTAAATTTGGAACATTGTAATCGAAATGTAAAGGGAGTTTTGGCGCCATCGTGAATGAAGATGGTCGTATTTTTTTCACAATTATTGAATTTAGACTAAAACATGAGTAAAATTGGTTAATTTAGGTGGGAATTAGTTTAATTTTGTTCAGTGAAAGTGCTCAAATGAAATAATCATGAAGAAATTAGTGTAACGTCAATTTCCTCGCTGCCGCCAAATCTCATAGACGAGCTTGTGTAATGAAACCCCCGATTTACTCAAGACCAGACATGACTTTGTAAATTAGTGACCAATGACTGAAATAAAGAATTAATACGGAAGATATGAATTGAAAATATACAACAAGAAAAAGATTTATTAATACGGAAGACGTGGCTGTATGGACTCAGATCCTTTACCTTCCCCCGACTGGGATAAAATTAAAAAACAACAACAACGAAATGTAAAGAGAATTTTGGCGCCATCGAGAGAAAATATGGTCCCAGTTTTTCGTAACTTTTGAATTTCGTGTAGGCACATGTTGAGTAAAGTATTAAATTTTATAAAATTTTGTTCAATTAAAGTATATAAGGGAAATATTCATGAAGAAACTTGTGTACTATGTATTTCCTCGTTGCCGGCAAATCTTGCTGAATAAGATTGAGTAAGGACTGAGGAGGCCATCGCTTTACCCATCAGACATGAGTTTCTACGGCAATTTATAACTAGCTTAGAAAAATATGAGCCCGATTTTGCTAATTCGGGTAATTTTGACTCAAATTTAGACTTAACTAATAGTAAATGCTAACGACTATGCCTAAAACTAAAAAAATATAGGCAGATTCAGGCTTCCGCGGCAGAGACTGTGTTCAAGCAAAGTAAGAAAACTATTTTGATAATTTCCTAAATCCTATCTCACGTGAGATTTTTTTTACGATATTGGAAGGCAAACAAGCAGACGGATTTCCTGATGGTAAGAAATTCACGATGCCTAGAGACACGTGGTGGTGATGGTGCGTTGCCAACCTAAGGCCGGAATGCTAAGCCCCGAGCAAAAGTAAGTTTACCGGCTACCTTACTCTCCGAACCGGAACACGTTATGGCGGGTGGTGTTACCAATCCGGATGAGTCGCTGCGAAACTCTACCACCTAGTCAGATGTGACGGTAATTTCTGAATTGCTCTGCTGGAAATAAAATTATGTACAGTAGTACTATTTTAATTATGCGCTTTGGCTATGCTTATCAACCTTTGGAAATTTGAATTTATTTTATTATACAGAGTTGTTATTACACATAATTAATCAGTTCGCTTAAAGTGTAAAAAGTGTAAAGCCGAAGCGCATAATTTAAATATTAGTACTATACACACTTTTTTAAAGTAAACTGTTGTACTTTTCCACAATACACTTTATTTAGCCTTTATATTGTACTTTACCCAACAACAACAACAGTAAGATTACAATATAACAAATCTTATCTTTTTAAATGACTACTGTACAAACGAATTTTCGTAGAAACTTCACTTGCTAGATTATTCACTATCGTT
Source organism: Calephelis virginiensis (assembly GCA_002245475.1). Lineage (NCBI taxonomy): Eukaryota > Metazoa > Arthropoda > Insecta > Lepidoptera > Riodinidae > Calephelis > Calephelis virginiensis. Next base: position 227,388 of record NJDC01000518.1, on the reverse strand, counting down.
TTTTAAGAGGTCGGGACTTTTAATTAGAAAATCAGAAAAAACTTTATTTACATAAACTATACAAGTAATACTTGCGCACGTTGGTATTTTTTTTAAACTGCCACCGGATTTGAAACGCGGACACATACTGAGAAGATCCGGAGAAAAAAATCCTACGGTCTTGAGTTTTTCAAAACCAATAGTGACAAAACTAGATAAAAATACAAATTACAGTCTTATCACTACAGAATATAAAACCAAGTCGCTTCCTCTGTCCCCATGTCCGTATGCCCTTTCGCATGCTTAAATCTTTAAAATTACGCAACGAGTTTTTAATGCGGAAGAGAAAGGTTCATATGTATATTTCATAACCGTTCGAAGCCGGGGCGGGCCGCTAGTTAGAACTAAAATAAAAAGTATGACAAGTAATGTAATTATTACAAACTGCAGAGCGAGATTGATAGCTCTATTCCCAAGCGTGCTCGTCTTCCAAATACTCTGAGACCTTATATTAGACTTTCTTACATCATTTTTATTTAATAAATTTTTTGATTTAATAGTTCTAGCTTTCTATGGCTTCCCTCATTGAAATTTTAGTTAGTAATATTTTTAAAGATTTTCTCAAAAAACACATAAACTGACAATTAAAGTTTAACTACCGGGATATCAACTTCCATTAATATCAAAGTAGCGATTTAACCATCAGAGCATAACAGATTTTTGCATTTATGATACATATAAGAGCGGAATTAAATTATTTACATGTTATTTATTCAAAAAAATAATGTTTAAATCTGCGAACAAACACACAGCCTTTCCAATGTTAATGCCAACCGATTTCTATAGGCACGATAATGCCAAACATTGTCCTTTCCCTTATTGATCTGGGTCCACTTCATAGAATAAGCTATCTGGATTTTAGTCTGGCAGCTCGTAAGAGGGAAGTAAAGAAGACATTACTGGATGCGACTGCCACTACTGGTATTTTGTGCATAAGCCAAAGACAGCCATACCACGACAGCCGAATGTGGTTGTTAAAAATCCGGGTTGGTCCGGTTCTGCTGAGTAGAATAGACCATCTGCCTTCCTGCCTGCAGCTCGTAAGAGCAAAGGAATGATCACCAATTCCACTGGTGGTAGAATTCTGTGCAGGAACTTGCCCAGGTCTTCTACTGCCTTCCCTATTCCTGCTGCCATAACGATAATGTTTAACACTGACATATACGGGTCTTCTGGGTGAGCTAGCCGATAGGCTTGCACATTAGGTTCGGACATTGTGCTTGATCGCTGTCTTATCACTTAAAAAACGATAATTCACAAATACAATTAAAATATTATTGTTATTGCAAGTATGTGTATCTTCATGCCTATATCCCCGAAGAGGGAGGCAGAGGTACAACCAGGGTACCCATGGCTAGCCAAAGACACTAAGTCCCATGATGTGATTGAAGGCAAGCTTATCGCCAACCGGGCACATATCCAATCTCGAGCAAATTTTTTTTTATTAGAAAATTAGAATTACAATTTGAAAGGAGGATGCAAGGGATGTCCGATGTAACATTGTAGGAGGCTCAAGGCGGTTTCAGGTCTAGAAGAGGATGTGCGGATCATGAGTTTTAGCTCCGCAACATTGTAGAGAAGTATCTGACTGTGGGTCAGAGGGTTTTTTACGATTTTGTGGACCTCGAAAAAGCGTTTGATAGGGTTGTACGTAAGGAACTTTGGGACATTTTGCCAGATTGCAGGATAGTCGGGTCCCTGCTGCGTGCGATGTAGTCGTACAGAGCGGTGTATTTATACTGTGAAGCATGCGTGTGGACGGATGGCGACATATCGACTTGGTTTGATGTTAATATTGGCGTCAAGCAGGGTTGTGTGTTGTCAGCACGCTTGTTTATCTTATATTTGGACAAATGTCTTCAAAGTTTAAGATCATTGAATATAGGAATGCGTATGGTTGACCAAGTGGTGAACTGCCTGCTTTATGCAGATGATGCTGTACTTTTGGGCTCTACACCATCTGAGCTGCAAACACTGGTCACAGTTATGGAAGGAGATTGTAAAAAAAGAAGCTTACAATTGAATGCGATGAAAACCAAAATAATGGTGTTTGAAAGAGACGTAGCCAGAACGGATGTAAGAGTTTTGGTTGATGATGTAGTGCAGGAACAGGTGAATGAAATTGTATATCTTGGTTGTGCTTTTAGCAGGGATACAAGGTACACCGCGGATGTGGAGAGGAGAGTGAGTGCAGGGAATAGTGTGAATGACTTGGGTAAGCTATTCCAAAGCGAGGTTTTGAGTCAAAATCTAGACTCGCTTTGCATAATTCTGTGCTTATCCCAACGTTACTGTATGGAAGCGAGAGTTGGGTATGTCAGAAAGAGCATGAAAGTAGGATAAATGCGGTCGAAATGAGAGCACTATGGAAAATCTGTGGTGTAACGCTCGCTGAGCGCATTCGTAACAGAGAGATCCGAGAATAAGTGGGATTGAAAGAAAATGTTGGTGTTAAAATGCGAAAGGGTATGCTCCGCTGGATAGGTCATGTGGAAAGAATGACAGATGAAAGATTGACAAAACAGACATACAATGCGAATGTGGATGGATGTAGGTACCCGGGGAGACCAAAGCTGACAGTTCACGATCAGATCAATCGGATATTATCCGAGGGTGGTGTTAAGAGTCTTTGAAACCGGCGTGTTTGTATGAAAAGGGTAATGAATGTGAAGGAAGCTAGACAGGTTTGTCAGGATCGTGAGGACTGGCACTCGATACTCTCTGCCTACCCCGTAAAGGACTTGGCGTGAAGATATGTATGTATATGTGTATGTATGTAGAAAATAAGAAAAACCAGATTTTCTTTTCGGAAATTGAACCCAGGACCTCACGCAGTCAAGTCCAACAAACACCTGGACCGCTACACCACAGAAGCGATTATATGTTGCGATTATAAGTATATGTCGCATAGAAGGTATTTATTATTTCGGTGCTACCGGTTTCGCTTGATATTACAAAACAATAACAAATACAATTCAAGATCACACAAAAAAATAAAACAATATGGCGATTCGGTTATTATAATATGTAAAATGACATGTTATGTTAATGTTCTCTGAGTTGGTCCGGGCTCATTTGCAGAATAGAGCGTCTACCTTCTCGCCAGGCAGCTCGTAAAAGGTGAGCATAGGCTTACCGTCACTAACACCGTGACATCTGACTAGGTAGTAGAGTTTCGCAGCGACTCGCCCGGATTGGTACCACCACCTTATCTATTCCTGGCGCTATAACATATGCACTTGCCGTTGACGTGTTCCGGTTTAGAGGGTAAAGTCGCCGGTACATTTATTTTTGCTTGAGCCCTAGCATCCCGGCCTCAGGTTGGCAACGCACCATTACCACCTTTGGTATCACTAGGTGGCGTGAATTTCTTACCATCAAGAAATCTGTCTGCTTGTTTGCCTTCCAATATCATAAAAATAAAAAAATAAAATGTGTAGTTGTGACTTTTACTATTACCTACTTACTATTTCAATAAATACACAATAAAATTAGTGCGCTTCCTAAAGTAAAACTTGTTTCACGATGCATAATTTGGCCTTAAATAAAAAAAACCTTTTTTTTAAAGGAACATAAATAATAATATAGATAGGTAATGAACAAATAGATTTAGTAGACAGTACTATGTTTTTAGGATCAGATTAGGTTAGAGACTTCAATGGAATCCTCATATTAACAAATTGGCTAAAAAGTTGAGTTCAGCTTTTTCTAAGCAATTGGAAAAAATAGACAATCAAGAGATATACACACAGCTAGATTAGTGTACTTCGCATATTTTCTTAGCATGACATATGGAATATTGCTACGGGGTGAGCTGCATGTCTGGAAACTATATTTATTTTGCAGACAAGACCTATTCGTATCTTCACGCCCATATCCAGGATGTGGTAGGCAAAGGTACAACCAGGGCACAAAAAAATGTGTCTTTCCAATTTGCTAATAAAAAATCACTTTGCTCGGGATTTGGTTTGTGTCCGGTTAGCGATATGCTTGCCACTTATCACATTGTAGGATATAATGTCTAATTAATTGTGCCTCTGCCTAATTCTTTGGCACTCAATACTCTCTGCATGCGCCATATGGGACTGGCGTGAAGATATGTATGTATTTGGTTACATTTTTATCATCATCATTAGCCGGAGGACGTCCACTGCTGAATATAGGCCTCCCCCAAAAAGCGACACAAGTATATTTTTTGTATAATATTATAATTGCAAAAGTGCATAACTTGTTCCATTTTATCGTTTAAATGACTAAACTGATTTCATAACTGTTAATGAACTTCCGAATATAATTAGATTACACCTTGGAAAAGGACTCTCGGAAAAGGATCCCGACACCATAGCGTATTCAAGTACTAATTTTAAATGAAACCTTTGTCTAGTTATAAGTTATAACATGATAAAAAAAATATATAATTAAAACAAAAACATCAATTGAAACGCCAGTTATTTCTTAATATATCCCAATATGTTATTGTTTCTGCTAAACGTATTTCATTTAACAAATGATGACTAACATAATTATTAGTAAGTGTTATCTTCATACTTTGAATCAACTATTACCTAATTAGTTAGAAAATATCAAATACATCAACATAATGTTCAAATTTGTTAAAATATCACTAGCTAAATAATTAAATAAATAACTCACCATTTTACATAAAACCATCCAACATATTATTCACTATAATTTAAAATTTCAACATAAATTGACACATTACTTTGCTGAATTACTGAACAAGAAGCTCTGTTTGGCCATTCATTGATAATAATAATGTATTGATAAGTACCACTCCACGAACTCTGTATTAATAGATTATGATAAAAACTTGCAATAATATCAGTTGTTTCAAAATATTAAACAATAATCGACGTTCATTCAGGATTAGATTAAAACTGTATAAAAAAAAACAAAAATAAGTTAAAACGTATTTCATACAAGATAATCTAAAACAATGTTCGAATTTTAAATTTCGTTTTTTTTTTATTGACAGGTAGTTCTTGTTATATGCATAGTGTGAAAATGAGGCCAGTTACATTTTAGAAATAAGTTTTTATATCATGTTGCGAAGTGTTACCTATTGCCTAAGAGTCCATGACATGTTTTTTTGTTAAATCCTGTGATTTGTTTACTGAATATTTGATGTGTGGATGTAACCTACTACAATACTAATATTATAAATGCAAAGGTTTGTAAGAATGGATGGATGTTAGTTACTCTCTCATGCAAAATTACTGAACGGATTTAGATGAAACTTACCAGGACCATAGTTCATACATCACAGTAACACATAGGCTACAATTCATAACAAAATACTCTTGCAAATCCGAGTGGAAGCCAGTAATGACATAAAAGCGAAAGTCTGTCTGTATATCTGTTGTTCTTTCCCGGCTAAACCGCGACTTTGATGCAATTTGATACGCATATAGCTTAAGACCTGGTTTCAAACATAGGCTATTTATTTTTCTAAAATCAATCCTCAAAGGGAGGGAAATTTGTATTAAAATCGGGACTATTCTACGGTGACGGAGTCGCAGGAAAATAGCTGGTATTGTACATAATCGTCTAAACTGAAAAGCACGAAGCACCACCATCGCATTTACGCACACGAGTATACTTATTTATAGTAGGTATGCAAGCAATACACATAAAATACTTTTGTAATTAGATATACTACTTTGTCAAGAAAGTAAGTAGTAGTTAGGTTCCCGGTAGAAAAATATTAACAACACACAAACCGGTTGTTATTCATCAAAATTTTCTTTATTAGCCTCTATGGTTTAGCAGTTCAGTTGTTGAATTATTGAGGTTTCGGATTCAAATCCCGGGTCGGGCAGCAAAAAGAAAAATTGTGGTTTTATAAATTTTCTAATAAAAATAATATTGCTCGGGATAGGCTATGTCCCTGGTTGGCGATAAGCTTGCCACCTATCACATTGTGGGACTTAGTATCTTCGGCTAGTCTTGGGTGCCCTGGTTGTGCCTTTGCCTACCTCTTCGGGGATATGGGCGTGAAGATCTTTTTTTTTACTTTATTACCTTCAAAGAATACTTCTTCAGAAATACACACTTACTCGTATGTCTATAAATAATCCAAACATCAAAACGTTTTGTAAACACTTTCAAAGAAAAAATGTTAGTTCTCGTTTTTACGCTTTGTACCGATTGAAAACGGTTGCCACGAAGTGGTAATTTGATTACAGAAAAAAGAAGGGAGCCATATCTGGTGAATATGCTCGATGTTATTTGTTTAGTGTTTGATCAAAAAATAATTTAAAATGAAAGCCTTGTGCAAAGGCGAATTATCGGGCTGCAATTTATCCGTGCAAAATCTTTTCTTTTTACAAACGGTTTTTTATCGTTATCGTAAAATTAAAATCCCTATTTACCGTTGACCTTCTACCGATCTTCCGATCCGGAGGTAGTTTAAAAAAAGTGTGTGTGTACTTATGTACACGCGTTAGAAGTTATACTTCTTCGGCGTTATAAGATAAAAATCTTTTTAAAAACTAAAATGTTATCTGTAGCTAACTTCATCATGTCGGTTTTTCGTGACGGCGTGCGCGCGCATCGTAAAAATGTACCCTCAACATTTTTTCCTAACGCGCCAAAAGAAGTATAACTTCAAAAATGTCGACGCGCACAAATACCACTTGTATGGTTCAAGTGAATAAAGATTTTTCTAATTCTGATTCTGACCTACCGTCCGTTGGCAAGAATTTTGAGTGTACAACATCGCGAAAGTAAAAAAAGAAGTATAACTTCAAAAACACTCAACAAGATTTTGATTTATGAACGTGGTGTTTTCGGTTTCGGTTCAGTTGGAAAACACCACTCTGAAGCTTGTCGACTAATTTGCATGTCAAACTCGTAAACCCAAGTCTCGTCAACAGTGACAATACTTTTCATGAATGTTCGGTCGGTATTGACTCGTTCTAGCATGTCTTTAGTGACTCTGATGCGATTGAGTTTTTGGAGAAAATTCAGGCTTTTTAGGACTAGCTAGAAATGATTAGTTAAAATGATATCGATCGACTTGTGAGATACAGAAAATTTGGTGGCAATCTCTCTCAAAGTTGAATGAAGATATTTAGTCACTGTTTCCTTCAGTTGCAGGCGTTGATGGCCTCTTAGGGCGACGTAAATTTTCTTCTGAACGCTTTGCATCATACGCACTTGACAAATTTGATTCATCCTAAGTCTCCTGGAGCATTTTTATTGACACCGAACACGAAATTCTACTGACGATGCAAAATTTAAACAAACTCTTTGTTCGATGTTTTCAGGCTGTTTAAATATGATATAACTAAAAACTGCATTAATATACACAGAGTATATAAATACTACGTAATAAGAGATGGGACTTCCTTAGATATATAGCAAACCCGAATTTTGTATGAAGTTTACTTGAAAAGGTATAACCCGTACAATTTGAAAGTAAGTCTAAAGGCATTCAGATATAAGGCAACTAGTGTAATATGATTTGGGCGAATAAAAAACATAGCAAACTTATTTTTTCATTTTTTTATATGAAAGTTGCGCCAAACTGCTTGATATAAATAACACATACAACACAACACATAACACATGCCAAAATGAAAAACAGTCGTGCCAATCTAACAACGACAACAAAGCAAAAATTTGAATTTGGAACCATAGCCATATTTCGCCGTGTTAGTCCACGCTCCTTTGTAGAATAGACCATCTGCCTTACTGCCAGGCAGCTCGTAAAAAGCGAGCATACGCTTGCCGTCACTAACACTGTGACATCCTACTAAGTGGTAGAGTTTCGCAGCGACTCACCCGGATTGGTACCACCTCCTTACCTGTCGCCATAACTTCCAATGCTTGCCGTTGATGTGTTCCGGTTCGAAGGGCAAGGTAGCCGGTAAACTTACTTTTGCTTGAGGCCTAACATCCCGGCCTCAGGTTGGCAACGCACCATTACCACCTTTGGTGTCTCTGGGCGGAGTGAATTTCTTACCATCAGGAAATCTGTCTCCTTGTTTGCCTCTTATTATCATAATTAAAAAACGGGTTGCACTCCGGGAGTGCCGGCAGAAGTGAAAACTTGAATATTAACGTTGTGCATTTTTGATATTTTGGAATGGTTAGGGAATATACAATTTTGCACGAATTGCTTTAATTATCAGTATGAAAGCATGATCATTTATGTGGTATAATACAATAGTCTTGTGCTTAATCGGACATTTTTGTATTCGTACTGCAATCGTACAATCCGTAAAATGTACTAGTACACCTTATTAGTACTATTAGTACCTACCTATTAGTATTTTGTTCTAAACCATGAAACTTCAGTACGCTACCTACCTACTAGTAGTCCACTTCATAATTTAGCTCGGCCAGTTAAATATTACTTATGAGATAAAATATGATGAAATATTTAATTTTTCAAACTTATACATGTGTATATCGATCTTCTTTCTTCTATTATTTCTTTTGTTAAACTTACAACTTTTTCGAAAATAGGTAAACTTCTTCATAATATTGAACTGTAATTTCTATTAACTGAGAAACTATGATATACATCAAGTCGAAAACAAATTAAAAGATGTTTTACTAAACTGATATCTATTTTATCTACCAAAAACTGCAAAGCATTCAAAGCAAGAAACAGTTTACACTTTACAGTACATTATTGAATACTGCAGAACAACGCGAGAGGCCGAATCGCAGTAGTTTATGCGATTGTTTTACACTCACTCGTACTGGTATTATCCATTGCGAATCCTATACTGTTCGGATATATGTAAGCAACACAAAAACAGCAATGAACCTACGTTTCATTTTAGATCTCGCGCAAGCGACCTGCGCCGCCGTCTTGTTCGCGCATGCGCAGTGCACCGTCTTACTGACGATCTTACGCGAAATTAGAAGTTTTTACCCATTCCAAAAAAAGTGTGCAACGCCGCTAAAGAAGTTTTCACTTCAAAAATAAACAAATAATACGTTCCCGATACTTTTTTGATTTAATTTACAGTTATTTGTACCATTTCAACTAAGGACATGGAGAACAACATAGCAACTATTCTTTTTGCCAAATTGAAGCGTTCGACTATAATGTCCTGAGAGTTTTTGATATAAGCGTCACTGCTTTGTCCCTTATAGTTGTACTATGTGCCTGGCCTAACATTTTTCGTGGACTCTCGCTCTTACTTGGTCACAATGGCAAAAATCAAATAGGCATGTTTAAAAAATAAAAACCAGTCAGTCTTTAAGCCAGTCTAGCTTACTAATATAAACAGTGTACCAGACGTCAATAATTTTATTCGTTAAAAATAGTTCTTCGGATTTGTTGTCCAACTAGTTTATAAATTGTCCGAACGCGAGACAGAGCAGACGTACTTCAGGATCTTTAGAACATAAGTTACTGAATTTTAAAAGGTCTGCAACATAACAGCAAGACCCTTGATATTGAAGATGTTCAATATATAGGTAATAAACAATAGTAATATCAAGTGTAAGTTACTTCCTTCATTATTAAAACTTATGCGTGTAGGTTTTGCAAAAGAAAAAGATAACCGAGTTAATCACCGGAGTGCTAATGAAGATAAAAAATGAAGTGTATGTATGAATGAACGGAAAAATCGATAATATATTTAAACAGGTTTATCGTTTTCATATAATCTTATCATTAAAGGTCACGTAAGGTTTAAATAGCTTAGGGTATTTCTTTTTATCTTTAATAGTTCCTTCCTCAAATCCTTTTGATCTACATTCTTGAAAAATTAGATACAAAAACACAGTAAATGCTTTATTCTACCTATGATAAAATTGCCTATGTAGTCTAGTAGTACCATGTAGGCATTGACTACATAAGATTCCGGACCCATTTCCGGTTAACTTATATATTTTTTTATGTTAACTCTTAACTTATATTTGACCAAGAATAATTGATAAAATTTGGAATGACTCGCCTGGTAACAGACTTTTGATATTTAGTCTACCATTAATAGCAATTTCCGGGTCTAGGTGCTTATTAAATTTATTCTGGTACCTATTTGAGTATTTCAATGTATTAGGATCGTTGACTAACACCAATCAGACAGCATATAATTTGGTTACTTTGGGGTTATATTTTGATTTGTGTGCCTAGTCCAGGGATATTTTTTATGTTTATTACTTACTTTTTGAGCAAAAGTGTTAGTAAATCATTTCTTTTGTAAGATAGGAAACAAGCACGCGTTTTCTCTTTCTAACTCCTGATGTCAGGATACCTTTAGATCTTAGTTACCAACTAGAAATTGTGACAAACCTATGCTCGATACTCTGGCTTATAGGCCTAGTCGAATAACAAAAATAGAATCCATAACATATCTTTTATAAACAATTTAGATATCGAGGATTCAAATTCTGTGGTGATTTGACTACATCTGCATCAGTAGTTATGTCCAATAACCACATAGTTTAATGTACTGATGAAGTTCATATTTAATAATAGCTATAACTTTTAGAATATTTTAATTTAAGGACTTGTCCCGTGTTTGATCTGGTCGCGGCGGTGGGTGGTGGGAACGTCAGTTTGGCTTGTCACATTCTGTGTCGTTTGGAGGATTATTTGTCACAACAGTTACACTGCTTACGCGGAATTAGCAAAATAAAGGCTTATTTTACATCTGTTGTAATGGATTTCCGCAAAGTAACGCCTGATTCAATAAGAAATGTAAACAAAATTAATGTATTTTTACTATTACTATACATTACCAAGTTTTAACTGTATCTATGTAGTCCTAATATTTTAGAAAAAATAGTGGTGACACACAGACATGTTATGTGTGTTATTTGAACATTACTACTTGTCCCGTACTTCGAACGTATCCAAATTCACATTTTTTCCCGAAAGAATTTGTATGAAAATAAAAAAAAAACCATGAAAAAAGATCCATTTTTGCAAGCGCAAAAATATAGAGTACTTTCCTACTCTTCTCTTTTTCTACTTTCATTATACACGTAACTTATGATTTTCTACCACGAAACCCTTCAGAAGCGAGTTTGATTCGCTCTTAGCCAATTGAAGAGAGTTTGTCAAACATATTAAAGTTAAATTTTTAATTATAGTGTTATTATTACTTAGGTGAAGTATGCCGAGTCAGTTAGTTTCACATAGATAGATAGTTTCTGAATCAGATTGCTTGCATTTCATCCGACAAGTCAAATCCGACACATGTCAAGAGTCTCTAAAACTCTAACTATGATGGTAAGAAATTCACGCCGCCTAGAGACACCAACGGTTATAATACAACCGGAACACGTCAACGGCAAGCACTGACGCTATGGTGGCAGAAATAGGTATGGTGGAGGTACCAATCCGGGCGGACGCTGCGAGACTCAACCACCTAGTCAGATGTCACGGTGTTAGTGATGGTTAAGCCTATGTTCGCATTTTACGAGCTCCCTGGTAGGAAGGAAGATGGTCTATTCTGCTAAGGAACCCGGACTAACACGGGGAGAATCAATGGAAAGGTCTGTAAAGATCATGACGTTTGGAACTTTATTTTGATGAATTATCTGTGTGGTCTAGCGGTCCGGGTGTTGGACTTGACTGCATGAGGTCCCGGGTTCGAATCCCGGGTCAACAAAAAGAAAATTGGATTTTTCCAATTTTCTAATAAAAAAATGTTGGTCGGGATTGGAAATGTGCCCGGTTGGCGATAGGCTTGCCACCTATCACATTGTGGGACTAAGTGTCTTCCGGCTAGTCGTGGGTGCCTTGGTTGTACCTCTGCCTACCTCTTCGGGGATATGGGCGTGTAGATACATGAATTATGATAAACGTACTAATCTAAAACTAGATAAATATTTATTCTGCTTTCTTCTTTGAGCCTGCTTTTAAAACTGCTTATCATAATTGGTTCTTTCAATTAAAGGTCTGAGTCTCATACAATTTTGAATTTAGATCTTCTTCCTTTTGGAAGTTGAAAATATTAAAACAAGCGTATTTGGTATGTGTCCAAACCTTAACACTAGCATCATAACAGAACAGTATCCAAAGCGCGTGTGAACCAAGAGGCAACAAATTATAGAGCCTTGTCTAATTGTTTCTCAAATCGTTTATTTTGCTGTATATGGTTAGAGCAATTATGTTCCATTTTGATAATTAGTTTGATTTGAGTTTGGAACATGTCACAATGGTGAATGCTACCTAATTGGGAGCGGCTGTGTTTGATGAATACTCTTTGGTGATCACTGGGTTTCTGTTTTTTTATAAGTTTTTTTTAAAGTTAATATGCCCCGTTCTGGGGCCAGCTAAGACCTTTAGGCCATGCTGCCACGTTTTCCGTATTAATTATTTCTTATACAGTCATTAGTCACATGTCTTCCGTATTAATTATTCTTATACAGTCATTAGTCACTATTTACAAAGTCATGTCAGGGTCTTGAGTAAAGCGATGGCTTCGTTACTCAAGCTCATCTAGTGAGATTTGACGGAAACGAGGAAATACACGATACACTGATTTCTTCATGATTATTTTACTTGTGCACTTTATCTAAGCAAAATTTAACTAATTCCCACCAAAACTAACTAATTTTACTCATAATTTACACCAAATTTACGAAAAACTACGACTATCTTCTTTCAAGATATCAAAAACTATTTTTAGCATGGACATATTTGCCATTTGTCAAGATTATTTAATTTGCATCAAGTTATCTCCTGATTTCATAACATTTAACTTCAATTAATTAAAATTAAGCGCAGCAGACGGATTTCCAGATGGGTAGGAAATTCACGCCACCTAGAAACACCAAAGGTGGTAGTGGTGCGTTGCCGACCTGAGGCCGGGATGTTAGGCCTCGAGCAAAAGTGAGTTTATTGGCTCCGTTACCTTCCGAACCGGAACACGTCTACGGCAAGCACTGACGTAAGGCGTTGGTACCAATCCGGACGAGTTGCTGCGAAACTCTACCACCTAGTAAGATGTCACGTTGTTAGTAACGGTAAGCCTATGCTCGCCTTTTACGAGCTGCCTGGCAGGAAGGCAGATGGTCTATTCTAAATAGGAGACCGGACCAACACGGTAAAAACTGTAATAACCGACTCCAATAAACATTGAGTACCACGTTGCGATTTGATAATTATTTTCGAAAGTTAGCGAATATTTCCGAAATCCTTCCACAAACCCTACTAGTAGTTGTTGGGTTAACAACGGATACACTTTTCGCTTATCTCGACGGACCCATCATAAGTGACGAACCTCAAACACAGCCGGATCATATTAAAATTAATATTAACCACTTCGAAATCATGACCCATCTTTCTAAGCAATAACCATCAAAATCGGTTGGCTATTGACGTAGTAATCGCGTAACAAACACAAAAAAACATACAGTCAGGTTTAGAAACTCCTCCTTTTTATGGAATCGGTCTAAAATAGTCATAAGTCACCATAGCCAGTTTTGTCTGAGTCTTAGGTAAAACGGTTGCATTTTTACTTAACCTCATAGTTTATGATTAGCGGAATAGAGAAAATACACGATATCATCACTCATTTCTTTACAAACACTTAGTTCACTTGTGCACTTTGAATGAACAATATTTATATGTACCAAATTTAAGAATATGAATTTCCTTATTTTAGTAATTATTAACACGAAATAACTATGAAGAGACATCCTTTCGATTTAACCAGAAAATGAAATGTTATATGACCAATTTTCCATACCTATAAGAAAACAACTATACCGAGCACTAACGATTATCTGCTTAATAGACAGTGTTTCCAAAAAGGCTAGTAGTGCTAAACTGTACCACTAGATATAGTGGTGGAAATATGTATGTCACCAATGCTTTGCTCGTTCTTTGTAACTGGTGGAAGAGCTAAGTACTAATAAGTAATTGTGAAAGAGGAAGATGTACAACTACAAAGATGTTACTGAATTAAAATAATACGTTACCAAAAACCGACTAATTAAACAAAACTATCGAAGTCAAAACTAATTAATATAATAATATAAATAATAAAATAATAATTAAAAAGAAATTAAGATTTCATATTAATTATATACTACCTGCCTATTATTTATATGTGTCATTTACTAATAGATTTAAAGTCGGTGACAAGCCTATTTAATACTTAGTTATAATATAATTATTAGTTTTAAACTTATATTGTGTATATCATTAAGAAGAGCTTAAATTTTAATCTATGCATGTAATAAAACAGTGTTAAAGCCGAATCTTTACGTACAATATTTTTTAAAACAATGTTTGCTACGAATTTTGCACAGGTAGGAGACATAACCAAAAACAAGGATCATTACATTTTTCATTCAAATACCTACTACCAAAGATAATATATATACTAATCTCTGCTACTACTAAACGCGTTTTATCGATTTTTTTAAGATACTTTCACTGCGGGAAAGTCTTTCGTGCCCATCATTAACCACAAAAAGTTAGTTTAACCTGTGTACAAAATTGCGGGCAACAGCTAGTAGGTATTACCTACACCAAAGTTGCAATGTGTTTTGCCGGATTCAGGTGCGATTTTTTTATAAAATTTCTATTTAAAAAAAATTACTACATACAAAGGCATATAAAACATACCTACTGCAAAATTTGCTGATTTTATAAATAGGTGCAGTTTCATAATTTTCGAAAAATAAAACCATTTTCCTTAAATGTTACTAAAACAATTTTACGGCCTGTATTTACTTTTTCATTTTTTTAATTAATGTCAAACTATCTTGTTTGAGCTAACTCTACATTTAGTTTTAAATAGCGCCACCTAGCGATTTACTATACAACTATAACTGGCAACGTCATTGTATTAAGGTTTCTCAAAACAATAACAGATGTCTGTTTTGTGACAATAAGCTTGTTAGTGTCAAAATCATATTATTTTTACTGAAAACATATAAAGAGCAAAATATCCGTGTTGGTCCGGGCCCCCTTGCAGAACAGACTATCTGCCTTCCTTGCCAGGCAGCTCGTAAAAGGTGAGCATAGGCTTACCGTCACTAACACCATGACATCTGACTAGGTGGTAGAGTTTCG
>NJDC01000518.1:186509-210396 GCA_002245475.1 Calephelis virginiensis | reverse complement strand
CTTAACCTCATAGTTTATGATTAGCGGAATAGAGAAAATACACGATATCATCACTCATTTCTTTACAAACACTTAGTTCACTTGTGCACTTTGAATGAACAATATTTATACCAAATTTAAGACTAAGAATTTCCTTATTTTAGTAATTATTTACACGAAATAACTATGAAGAGACGTCCTTTCGATTTAACCTGAAAATGAAATGTTATATGACCAATTTTCCATACCTATAAGAAAACAACAATACCGAGCACTAACGATTATCTGCTTAATAGACAGTGTTTCCAAAGAGGCTAGTAGTGTCTAAACTGTACCACGAGACACAGTGGTGGAAATATGTATGTCATCAATGGTTTACTCGTTCTATGTAACTGGTGGAAGAGCTAAGTACCAATAAGTAATTGTGAAAGAGGAAGATGTACAACTACAAAGATGTTACTGAATAAAAATAATACGTTTCTAAAAACCGACTAATTAAACAAAACTATCGAAGTCAAAACTAATTAATATAATAATATAAATAATAAAATAATAATTAAAAAGAAATTAAGATTTAATATTAATTATATACTACCTGCCTATTATTTATATGTGTCATTTACTAATAGATTTAAAGTCGGTGACAAGCCTATTTAATACTTAGTTATAATATAATTATTAGTTTTAAACTTATATTGTGTATATAATTAAGAAGAGCTTAAATTTTAATCTATGCGTGTAATAAAACAGTGTTAAAGCCGAATCTTTAAGTACAATATTTTTTAAAACAATGTTTGCTACGAATTTTGCACAGGTAGGAGACATAACCAAAAACAAGGATCATTACATTTTTCATTCAAATACCTACTACTAAACGCGTTTTATCGAATTTTTTAAGATACTTTCACTGCGGGAAAGTCTTTCGTGCCCATCATTAACCACAAAAAGTTACTTTAACCTGTGGACAAAATTGCGGGCAACAGCTAGTAGGTATTACACCAAAGTTGCAATGTGTTTTGCCGGATTCATGTGCGATTTTTTTTATTAAATTTCTATTTAAGAAAAATTACTACATAAAAAGGCATATAAAACATACCTACTGCAAAATTTGCCGATTTTATAAATAGGTCCAGTTTCATAATTTTCGAAAAATAAAACCATTTTCCTTAAATGTTATTAAAACTATTTTACGGCCTGTATTTACTTTTTCATTTTTCTTAATTAATGTCAAACTACCTTGTTTGAGCTAACTCTACATTTAGTTTTATATAGCGCCACCTAGCGATTTACTATACAACTATAACTGGCAACGTCATTGTATTAAGGTTTCACAAAACAATAACAGATGTCTGTTTTGTGACAATAAGCTTGTTAGCGTCATAATCATATTATTTTTTACTGAAAACATATAAAGAGCAAAATATCCGTGTTGGTCCGGGCCCCTTTGCAGAACAGACCATCTGCCTTCCTTGCCAGGCAGCTCGTAAAAGGTGAGCATAGGCTTACCGTCACTAACACCGTGACATCTGACTAGGTGGTAGAGTTTCGCAACAACTCGCCCGGATTGGTATCACCGCCTTACCTACTCCTGCCGCCATAACGTCATGACGTGTTCCGGTTCGGAGGGTAAGGTAGCCGGTAAACTTACTTTTGCTCGAGGCTTAACATCACGACCTCAGGTTGGCAACGCACCATTACCACCTTTGGTGTATCTAGGCGGCGTCAATTTCTTACCATCAGGAAATACGTCTGCTTGTTTGCCTTCCTATATCATAAATAAAAAATGTTCAATGGTAATATATTTATTGAAACATTACTAATACCGTTTTAGACACTTATACATATACATATTATATTTTAGCACCGCGTTGGTTAGAGGTTCCTGCTTGTATCAATAAATTTACTCTGTGTGTGTTTACACAATTGCCCAACGCAGTTTTGTCATAATTGCCCAATTTCGTGTACATAAGTATCGTCACGCCCTTATTCCTGAAGAGGCATAGGAATAACTAGAGCACCCACGACTAGCCGATGACACTAACAACAATGAGATAGGTGGCAAGCCTATCGTGAAGGGCCTACCTAAGTACCTATTCAATCCCGGGCAACAATTTAGTAAAATCAGACAATTTTAGCGTCATTTTCGATTAATTTAATTCTATAAAGGGCACAATTGAAATATTCAAGTCATGCTCCGCAGCAGATCCACCCTGATAAATACCGATAAATTATATCTCAAAGACGCTACCTCCAACGAGTATAACGTTCGTATCCGACCTTTATCTGTACCTGTGCAAAAATATAAAATAATTCACATTTAAAGTTCTGTTGGGGAGCACTCAGCAGCCAACCCAGTCTGAAAGTCGCACTTGGAAACTTAAGAAGATATTTATTTTCGTGTAAAATTGCTGTACCGATGCCTCATAAAGTATTTTTGTAGTAAAATACCACAGCGGACCCGGAACACCAACAACACCAATAATCATCATGTATATCATCTTTTAACGAAAAATTAAAAAGAAAATGAGTGATAAGTAATTTGAGGCATCGTCTGAATTTACTGGCCACTTGTTTTATGCTTCCTTTCGCCCCTGGTGATAAAAGTGAGCAGTTACAAGTTTGATGCGCCTCTGTCTTTCTCTCTCTCGCGTGTGTGTGTGTGTCTTCCTGTGACATCATAGCTCCTATAATAAATGTATGGACCGGTAAGTCCGGTCCGTACCTAAGCCTGGTATTACAACATTTACATCTTTGTTATCTATAGAGGCAGCGTGTATAACTGTAATAATTCATCTACTTGTTTAACTTCCACAAAGAAATCTCTGAATCGAAAAGACATATTTTGTTGATTTAAAGGCTGAAAAAAGTGGGCGGAAGCTTTAATGTTTGTGATGACAGATGTTACTAGGGCTGCAGAAATGTCTCAGTAGTATCATTTATCGCTGGGGCTTCTGAAAAGGCTACACGCCCCGTCGTGATGTCTCATTATAAGGTTGGTTTCACATATAAACGGGAGACTTCTACGGGCCAACCCGAAGCTGGTTAAACTTAACTCTGAATATAGGCCAATCAAAATAAAGAGAAAAGCAAAGTTTGATAGCCTTCACCTTTTCAATAAAAATATTTTGACGCCTACTGACTGAATGGGCTTAGAGATTGGCAGGAGTTTAATTATCCACAATTAGCCGAATGTAGTCCCATAATACGTTATCTGGCATCCCTATTGTCAACTGAGCACATATTATATCCCAGGCTACATTGTTTTTATCAGAAAATTGAAAAAAAAGACCGCGAGGCAATATCGGAGTGGAGATCCGGTGGTCCCAATTTTTTTTCCAACTGAAATAAAAAAAATCGATTGAGTTTTTTTTTATGATATTGGAATTTGAAATTGGAAAGCAAGCAGACGGTTTTCGTGATGGCAAGAAATTTACGCCGCCTAGAGACACCAAAGGTGGTAATGGTTCGTTGCCGACCTGAGGCCGGGATGTTAGGCCTCGAGCAAAAGTAACTTTACCGGCTCCCTTATTCTCCAAACCAGAACACGTATTGACGTTATGGCAGCAGGAATAGGTAAAGCGGTGGTACCAATCCGGGTGAGTCTTCAAAGAATATTCTGAGTTTCCTAATAATGTTCAAGAATATTTTAAATAAGGTTTGTACAAAGTACTATAAGTAAAGTTTAAATAACGAGAACAAATATCCTTTGACTTTCCCCAAATCTGGCCCGCATCTCAATAACAGTAAAACCGGTTGGCTTAAGTGTAACAATAAGTGTATAGTGGAAAAATACAATTGTTATCTAAGAATACAAATTACTTCAAGGTTACTTGAACCCGATAACAAGGAATATACATCTTATATATAAAATTCTCGTGTCACAATGTTCGTTCCCGTACTCCTCCGAAACGGCTTGACCGATTCTCATGAAATTTTGTGAGCATATTGAGTGGGTCTGAGAATCAGCCAACACCTTTCATACCCCTAAATGATAAGGGTGATTCACCACATTTTTTTTATTATAATCACATTAAAACTACAGCAGAACAACGTCTGCCGGGTCAGCTAGTAATATATACTATTAATAAGATCTTTTCCAACCTCCTCTTAGTAATTCCTAGATTAGATATCTTTTTGATTACCAAAAAAAAAACACATCTAAACTTTTAAATGAAAATTAATCTTTAATTGTATTGGTCATCGCATCACGCGTGATTCAAAGATTTAGAAAAAAAATTATTAGAAAAAGGCTCTGAAAAAAAGAAAAAATATTATAAATATATATATTTATTCAACATTCATAGTTCACAAAAACATGTGTCAAGTCAGGTAATCAAAAATAAAACGGCATTTATTTACGGATACGGTCTTTATACGGTCAATCCTCGCGTTTCTCCCGTTTGGTTGTAAAACCACCCTAAGGGATGTATAGCTACATCTCACTTAAATCTTATTAACAGACAGTTTTTTTGAATAGAGTACTAACGAGATAGATGCGCATTCTCCGTTTTATGGCTAGTGGATGATTTATATTAGATTCGCAGTATTGAAAATATTTTTGGTCTTTTGTTAGTTTTTTTTTGTATGTTCGGCTATGGTATTTATAAATAGCTACATTTTATTTTACTAGCTGTTACCTGCCACTTCGCCTATTTAGTCAAATAGTTTAAATCTGTTTCTGGTATTTTATTGAAAAATTAAAAATAAGTTAGGTTTAGCAATTTAATAGAAGTCAATCTACGTAGCAATTTTTCCGCAATACCTAATATTCATTTATCATTTTATATAATCACTTAATATTTTTGGAACACATAGTATTTTTTCACTATGTATTTGATTATTGCTAGAACTATAATATGTTTTTTTTCACTTGCTACCCTTAATGTTACCTGCACACAATCCTCGACATTATCTTGGAATCGGAAAAATACACAGTGTGCAAATAAATTTTGTATCTTCACGCCCATTTCCAATAACAAATAAAGTGCCAAAATGTGATAGGTGGCAAGTCTGTAGCCAACCGGACACGTATCCAACCCCGGACAACGTTATCTATACTAATATTATAATAAGGAAATGTTTAATTTTTTGTTTGTTTATTTGAAATGAACAGGCTCCGAAGCTACTGGACTGATTTCAAAACATCTTTCACCCTTAGAATGCTACATTATCCCTGAGTGACATAGGTTTTGTTTCATCAAAATCGGTACATTAAAAGCCAAGTTACGCAGGCGAAGCTGAGTGAAACTGCTAGTCTTTATTAGAAAATACACGTTTCCTAGATTTTGTTGCCTGACTCGCTAATCGAACCCGGGACCTCAAGGAGTTAAGTCCGACGTTGGACCGCTAGACCAGAGGCGATATATTTTAATGAATTGAAAATCACCTGCTTCTAAACAAAAATAAAAAAGTTACATTAAAAAGTTCTGAAGTTGAATTGAGAGATTTTTCTTAACTAGTGGTCGCCCATTGGTCAAAATTCGACCATAATACATTTTAATCTTCATTTCTCAAGACCAACTACTTTGTTTCCAAAATTTTGTGCTCCTGCGTCCGCGCAATTTTCGTGAAAACGGGTCCAAAGATTTGGCATCACGTATTAACATATAGATAAGTTAAAAATTACAAAAAACTTTGTTATCAAATAAAATAATATTACAGGATTTGCCGTTGGCCTCTATCTCCTAATAACGTCACGGTGTTATTCAAGGACGGTTGACGATAGCCCTGCCAGCTATTATATTGCGAGATTTTAGTGTCTTCGGCTAGTCGTGGGTGCCCTGGCTGAGCATCTGCTTACTCTTTGAGGATATGGTCATGAAAATACTGTACTTTACTTTATCTAGAGTGATTCATATAGACTGCATTTTTGTTTACCTACAGCTAATTTAATTTACCTATCTACAGAAAAAGAAATTTGTTGATAAGATATTGTTAAAAATTGTTAATTATTGAAAAATAGCAGCGGCTGCCTGGTAACCGATCTAAAGTCTTATGTTGGATAGGTTATTGACAATCACCGTTAGTGATAGGTTATTATAATTGACAGAAATCTATATATTTTATAAAAATCAATGCCACTTTTCGCTGTAATTTTGTAACTCAAATGTTAAGGCTTTGTTCGGACTATTTAGTAGATGGTACATGTGAAGTTTGTATAAAATCGGTCCAGCGGATCTTAATTTATCAAATTTTTTATAACAAATAAATTCAAATAATGACGGATCGTTTTGTTAATAGGTATTTTTCAGTCAAATCCAAACTTTTTTCAGATGACAGCACAATCCTCGCTGTCATATTGAAACTTTTTTCCGTTGTTTTTTTCTTTTGTTGTGTTATGTCATTCATGCTGTCATATTCCTTTATGGACAGTTAGTTTACTTTTTGCAGTCATATACGTAGCGAAGCACGTACCGGGTCGCTAGTAGGCTAATAAAATTGACCGTATACATGTTGAAATTAAAATTAAAGAGCCCGAGTATAGCTCCTTTACCAATTCCTGTCACCATATAACAATGTTTGGCACTGTTGTGTTCTATTTCGGAAAGTAGATACCTGGTAGATATTTAATTATTATTACGTGATGCCAAAACTTTGGACCCCTTTTTACGAAAATTGCGCGGACGCAGGAGCATAAAATTTGGCACACTTATAGTTTATATGTAGGAGAAGTGCAGAACGTTAATATTTTTCAATAATAATTTAATAATAATGTAAATAAAGTACATAAATAAATAAAGCATTACCCACACTACCATGTATTTGGCACACACAAACAAATATATTGATGTTGACGATAAAAGATCACAGATGGCGCACTAACTATTCAGGAAACAAAGTAGTAGTTGGTCTTTAGAAATGAAGATGGCGTTCTTATCAACAAGATATTAAAATTTGGATATTAAAATGGTCGAATTTCGACCAATGGGCGACCACTAGTGATGATAAGAACTCAGGCCACGGAGGGCGACTACTGTATTGCGTATAGGCTACAATTTTTCTTAGCATAGGTATGGTTATTTGCTGTTATTACATAAAACAATATTAATCCGTGGGTGAATCTAAAAATATAAATAAAAAAAAGGTGTGTGTACGATTCACACACGATAGAAGTGAAACTTCAGTAAATTGACAAAAGAAGGAGATGAATATATATTTGTGTCTCTTACCTGCAAAATAATGAGATAAATAAATATTTATGTCTCTTATCTGTCGCTTTTCCGTTGCACCCGTTTTGAAATCACAACGATTCTAAAGAATTGTCACTTCAAAATCGGGTTGCACTCCGGGAGTGTCGGCAGAAGTGAAAACTTGAATAATAATGTTGTGCATTTTTGATATTTTGGAATGGTTAAGGAATAATTTTAGACGAATTGCTTTAATTATCAGTATGAAAGTACTATCATTTATGTGGTAGAAATCAATATGTGAAAGTAGTAGTATATATGTAAAAGTATATATAAAGTATATAATATCAAAGTGCTCAACGACGCAAAAGAAGTCCTTAGTTTTGCTAAAACTCGAGAACGGCTTTTTTATATTTTTTTTACAAGAGGAGGCAAATGAGCTAGTGTGTCACCTGATGGAAAGTGATCACCGACAGCGTACAAAGGAAATGTATTAATAGAGTTTATAATAAAGAATGTAAGAAAAAATAACTATTTTATCTTTATTGTTATAAAATCTTAAACAGCATTTATAATTAACGTAAAAAAGTCTCCGTAATAGCGTACTAAAACTCTTTTCTATGTCTATTATAAAGTAAAGCTTAGTAATAAATATTCATTTGTAAAAGATCTTTGTCTAGATGTTTTTGTTGGTTGGTTTAGCCTCTGTGGTCTAGCGGTCCGGCGTCAGACTTAACTTTTAGAGGTCTCGAGTACGTTCCTCGGCTCGGGCAACAAAAAAAATAGAAAATGTAAAAAAAAGTATCTACTCGCCCGTATCCCCGAAGAGGTAGGCAGAGGTACAACCATGGCACCCACGACTAGCCGAAGACACTAAGTCCCACAATGTGATAGGTGGCCAGCCTATCGCCAACCGGGCACATTTTCAATCCTGACCAACATTTTTTTTTAATTCGAAAATTGGAAAAATCCGATTTCGTCCCTGCCTGATCGTGGGTGCCCTGGTTCTGCCTCTGCCTACCCCTGCGGGGATATGGGCGTCACTATAGTCTCTTGCTATCAAAGAGCCGCTTGATTGTTCGTTAGTTCATAAAAAACAATTGGAATAGGTTTCAGGATACATTTTATCTGAAGATATAGATGCATTCCCCTCTGTGCTAGTGGTCAGGCATTGGGATTGACTACATGAGGTACCGGGAATCCAAACCGGATTCCCGGGTTGGGCAACTTAAAGTAAGTTTTTTTTCATCTATACTAATATTATAAAGAGGAAATATTTGATTTTTTGTTTGTTTGTTTGAAATGAATAGGTTCCAAAACTGCTGGACCGATTTCAAAAATTATTTCATTCTTAGAATGCTACATTATCCCTGAGGGACATAGGCTTTGTTTCATCAAAATCGGTGAAGAAAAACCGAAGTTGCGCAGGCGAAGCTGCGTGAAACTGCTAGTTTTATAATATAATAAATGTTGGCTCCGAATGGATAAGTACCCGCCTGGCTTAGATTTGAATGCTTTCAATTATGAGAGATACCTTCATTGATGATCATGGGTGTACCTCTATCTACCATTTCGTGGATATGAGTATGAGGATACTTTTAGGAAATTCTCACCTTTTCCTTTTCTTTGTACTGCACAGGAAAAATTGCCTAATCAGTTTCTCAAATGTAACTCCAATTTAAAGACTAACATTACCACTAATATAATTATTTTATCAAAATTAATCAAGTCGATGTAAGGATTTTCGAAGGATCTTGGCATATAACGTCTAAAACGCAATCTCGTTTTATCTACTTTTATATTAAAACAGTAACAAAGTTAAATCTTCTAATGATTTTGAAAATAACGATTGTTAGTGCAAATATAACCCAAGACCGGGGCTATTAAATTTTAT
The DNA here is from genome assembly GCA_002245475.1 of Calephelis virginiensis. Lineage (NCBI taxonomy): Eukaryota > Metazoa > Arthropoda > Insecta > Lepidoptera > Riodinidae > Calephelis > Calephelis virginiensis. The sequence continues at coordinate 201,396 of NJDC01000518.1, read as the reverse complement.
CGGTTTGTATGTTCACTTACATACATACATATCTTAACGCCATGTCCCTTACGGGGTTGGCAGAGAGTATCGAGTGCCAGACCTAACGATCCTGACAAACCTATCTAGCTTCCTTCAAATTCATTACCCTTTTTTATACAAACAAGCCTGTTTCGGATACACTTGACACCACCCTCGGATAGTATCCGAGTGATCAGATCGTGGAATGTCAATCTTGGTCTCCCCAGGTACCTAAATCCATCCACATTCGCATTGTATATCTGCTTTATCAATCTTTCAACAATTGAAGCCTCAAAGAAGCTTAAATGGAAGATGACAGTTTGTATGAAAATATACTACGCTGACAAAGTAGCGGACAATTGGCTAGAAAAAAATGTAACAAAGTCGTTTGTTACAACACTTAACTATTTAAGTAACTCTAAAACTAATGCACCAATTTTAATTATTTCAATAGTTTTTATGTGTCCTTATACAGATTGTCGCCTCTGTGGTCTAGCGGTTCAGTTGTTGGACTTGACTGTCTGAGGTCCCGGGTTCGAATCTCGAGTCGGGCAACAAAAAGAAAATTGGGTTTTCCAATTTTCTAATAAAAAAAACGTTGCTCGGGATTGGATATGTGCTTGGTTGGCGATAGACTTGCCACCTATCTCATTGTGAGACTTAGTGTCTTCGGCTAGTCGTGGGTACCTGTTTGTGCCTCTGCCTACCTCTTCGGGGATATGGGCGTAAAGATACTTTTTTTTAATACAGCATCAAAAATAGAGTAAAGGGAGAGCGGTCGAAATTCGCCAGAATGGCTAGTATCAAAAGTATATAATAATAGACACCTATTCACTTTGCTAAAATGTAAAGTTTTGACTTGGAATTGTAAAGATGCCTGAAATGTAATCTGACGATCAGGACAGTTGAGTTTTTCAAGTAATCGCTCTTCTAACTTGTGTTTTAAAGTTAGGAAAGTTATAATTTGTCTTCCCTTTGATTTTCATTATACAGACTAAGTTCACTAACAAAATATTTTCGAATATTAATATTTATATTGGGGGTTGAATAACACTCAAACTTTCCTATTCATAATAATTAAATACGTACAGTCAGCTATAAAAGTCGTTTACAAAATTTTAAAAGTCCTTCCCGGTTGGATTCATTTAATTTTTTATCAATGTTCAACTTAGTTTCGAGTAATAATTAATAACGAATATTCTTATTCACTCAAACGAAGTCGCATAGAAATTGAAGTTTATTTATTTGATTAAATGTAAAATGTATTGGTGAAAAGTACCAATGCTCAAAAAAGTTCGTAAAAAAGTTTAATCAGAATCAAAATAAAAGAAAAAAATTCTCATAGATCGTAAAAGTGGTATATGTAAGTGTCAACATTTTTATAAACTACCACCGAATCGGAATCGCCGTGACACAGTTGGGGCGATCAGCGCGCCTTTATATACATAATTATAACGGAATGCGTGTTGGTACCTATATAATAGGGAAATGTCATAAAACATGAATGATGGCCGTAACTCCAAAATAAAATAAGAATCTGTTAATTTGTTTAAAACGTAAATCTTAACATTTTTTCAATATACAGGTGTAGTAGTACTAGTTATAGTATGCTCTTCGGCTATATTCGTCAAACTTCGGAAGCCCGAAAGTATTTTAAAGATATCTATGTAGAGTTGTTATTACATAGGTAATTAATCATTTCGCTTAAATTTAGATTAGTTCAGCCAATTTAAAAATAAAATTATAAAGTGTAAAAAGAATAAAAAGTGTATAATTTAAATAGCATACAATATATTATTTTGTTCACAACTGTACTTTAATTTCCTACCTACATCTCTAATATAGTATAAGAGGCGGAGACAAAAAGAAACTGACCAGTAAAATCACTCAGTCCTCTAAATGAATTCAGCTGGCATGGCACATTGCCAAAATCAAGCACAAAGCGTAGGACGCCTGTTCAGAGCCGATTGTTTTATTTAACTATTTCAGTGTACGCTCGTATTTCACAACTTGATACCTTTGATGAACTTTTACTACCACATTTATGCGGTGCCATTGTTATTTTATACTAGCAGTTTCACGCAGCTTCGCCTGCGTAACTTGACTTCTATTGAATCGATTTTGATGCAAAGCATTACTCAGGAATAATGTAGCATTCTAGAGGTGAAAGAATTTTTGAAATCGGTTCAGTAGTTTCGGAGCCTATTCATTTCAAACAAACAAACGTCAAACCTTTCCTCTTTTTAATATTAGTGTAGATTAGTGGGAAGAAAATAACCACACGTTTTGTGATGGTAATAAATATATCTATAGACAAAAAAGATGGTAATTATATGCTTACAACTTGAGGCTGCAGTTATACGTAACGTAAGTTGCCTCTGTGGTCTAACGGGCCAAGTGTTGGACTTGACTTCATGGGGTTCGAATCCCAAGTCGGGCAACAAAAAGAAAATGTAGTATTTCCAATTTTCTATTAAAAAAATGTTGCTCCTGATTGGATATGTGCCCGGTTGGCATTAGGCTTGCCACCTATCAGATTGTGGGACTTAGTGTCTTCGGCTAGTCGTGGGTTCCCTAGATGTGCCTCTGCCTACCACTTCGGGGATATGAGCGTGAATATTTTTTTATACTTTGTTAGTTTAAAAACTTATCCGAGACACGACAATGACGTGAATTAATCCCTTAATTAACGAAACAGTCAAAAACTATACCTTAAAACTATACCTTATGTTACTGAACTCGTTCTAAATGACTGAAGCGATTTTGTTGAAATTTTTTGTGTCTTCAAAAGGATTCGAGAATAGCTAAGATTCACAATTTGATGCATTGGATTTTTTTTTTTTATTTGTAAGTAGTCGTTGAGTTTGGCATGTTTTGCATTAAATCCAACAGACTGCGCTACTATTGGAACATCAAATTTACTTTCTTTCTTTAGGTTTTGGCATTCACGTTAGTATTTTGCCATTAGTCAAGTAGAAATTTGTATCAATTTAACCAAAATCGGGATTCAATTATAGTTAGTCATAAGTCATAAGTCGTCAATAAGTCATGCCAGGGTCTTGGCGATGACCTTATTACTCAAGCTCATGTAGTGAAATTTGGCGGCAACGAGGAATTAATACACGATACGTTGATTTTTTAATGATTATTTCATTTATGCTCTTTCACTGAACAAAATTGTACAAAACGCCACACAAAATGACTAATTTCACTCAATATCAACACGAAATTCAATATAAAAAACTTCGTCCATCTTTTCTCTCAATGGCGCCAAAACTCAGAAACCAATATCATTAATTGATTACCTTACATTCAAACGTGATTCATTGAATGTGGAAAAAATGACGTAAAATTTAGAATCAAAAAACCTAGAAGCTTCTAAAACAGGTTTCACTCTCAGAGTGAATGGCTCTTTTAATGTTAAAATACAATTTACAGACACCATACCTAGATGTTGTTTGTGCGTCACTGTGCTGAGGCCTAGATGTTAGGTCTATTGTGCAAGTCTACTGGCTATCCTAACATCAGGACAGGAACATGACAGGAATAGATAAAACGGTGGATCCCCACAAGGTCAGGGCCTGCACAACATTCTACCAGTGGTATTGTTGGCAATCACCTATATTTTAACCTACGTAGGTTGGCCTCTGACGTGCTGCATTAATTAACACAACCGATGCTATTTTTGTATTTTTAATTTATTTTTAAAAGTTTATTTTTTTTTTAAATTTAAAATATGTGTATTTACCATCTATATATACAAATGAATACCCATTTCGCTTAGTCATCAAATAACGCTTAAACGAATCGACCAATTTTGATCATTATTTTTTGTTGTGTAGGTCAGGAGAAGGATCATATAAAAAGAAAACCCGTAAAATTTCAAGGAAAGTGGGTAAAACACACTTCAATTTTGTCCATACAAACTGTTTGTGACTGTTAATGTCAAGCGATACGAAGTTTGACGGTTCGGCTCGTTTGAAAATAAATATAGAATTGTTGCCTGGCATTTATGTGCCCGTTGGCAATAGGATTGCCAATTTTCACGTTACTTATTGAATTTTTGTGTCTTTGTCTAGTCATGGGAGGCCTGGTTGTGCCTCTGCTTCTCTCTTAAGGGACATTATCGTGAAGATTCTTCTTATTTCAATATTGCTTATTCTAAGTAAAATAAGTCTTACTAAGCTTAAGAAAATTAATAAGATTAAAACGTTGAAGAAAATGATATTTTACGAGATAAAATATCAAAATGATACGTCCTAAACCAAAAAATAAGTGACTAGGGAACCTCTTACATTTTCAAATCGGTTAAAAATTAGGTATGACTACATTTTTTGGTAATTAACGGCCGTGTGTCTGGACGTAAGACACATTTAAGTTTCGTATGATATGACGTTTTTATACTTGAGTTTATTTCTTCACGATGTGAATGATTATAAACAATGATCTAGTAGCCCACACAGCCCAAATCGCGCGGAGAAATCTAGTTAAAATATAATAATGCTAAAAATATTAACATTGACAGATAAAGCATGGCAATACGAATAAAATTAGCTCTTAAACGAAGTCTACTACAACATTTTAATTCCTTAATTACAACCATACACAAAACACTACTTTCATTTCAGTATATTGAAATAACGTTTATATAACACACTAAACAAACTAGCAAACTATATTTCTATTTACTCTAGCGCTTTTATAGTAGAGTTTTAAATTTCGAAAGGTAAAGGTAATTCAATTAGGGATATGCACCCAAAGGAGGCTCTAGTTAGCTTCCACAAAAACAGCTTTTGACAGCTCGGCTTTGGGGCTTATGCGAAATTTATAGAAAATTGCATAGAACACTCGTTGCGCTCTAGGGTGCGCGGAGAAACATCGGGGGGTGTATATTTAGAAAAGCTCAAGCTGTATATCGCCAGTCTGTAATTGTCTCGCGGGTAGAGCGCATGTCCCTCGTCTCTCTTTAACATCGACGTTACTCATAATGAAGATAAAAGAAAAATAATTAATGAAGTTATAATTTTGTGTTATGTGCATTTCACTGGATTTGGACGTGTGTGTGATAGTTTGTTGTTTATTTTAGTGACTGTTGAATAATTTTATGAACTTCACCTTTTCTGAATGGACTTTTACTGAAAATTAATTGTTTATAGGATTCAAAAGGTACGTTGCATGCGTTAATACATTTAATGAATTTGTATAGGTTGTTCAAGTTTTTAATCCTCTATGGATGCCCAGACTGAACGTTTTTATTAAAATCAGTGTAATAAGAATAACTGATTATTTGTTTTATAGTTGAATATCACGAATTAGGTATATATTTTTATATTCTGTTACTATATAGTATTTATAGACAACATTTTTAGTAAAACCAACTAATGGGTTTTCAAAGTTATAAAAATTACAATCATAGAAACTGTCTAAAGAAACCAAAGATATTTACAGTAAAGTTAAGATATTGATATACATAGTATAAATTACTCGTACGTATATAGGTACAACATGCTTAAAAACGTAGTATTTAATATATTGTATCAGAAAACGTCCATTACTAATCAGATAAGTACCTACAATATAGAGAAATGTAGGTAGGTACATGATAGTGATGTAGGTTTTTAGCTGCAAGGGTATACCTATTATACATGGCAATATTGTAGCTCAATTTTTGGAGATAAGTACTATCTGTACTCCTCGGTTTCACCCGCGTGTATAGTTTAGCTTTAACTTTTTTTTATGATATTGGAAGGCAAACAAGCAGACGGATTTCCTGATGTTAAGAAATTCACGCCGCCTCTCTAGGCGGCGTGAATTTCTCTACAACAAAGGTTGTAATAGTGCGTTGCCAACCTGAGGCCGGGATGTTAGGCCTCGAGCGAAAATAAGTTTTACGGCTACCTTACCCTCGAAACCGGAACATGTCATGACATGATGTCATGACGTTATGGCGGCAAGAATACTCTACCCCCTAGTCAGATGTCACGGTGTTAATGACGGTAAGCCTATGCTCGCCTTTTACGAGCTGCCTGGCAGGACGGCAGATGGTCCATTCTGCAAAGGAGCCCGGACCAACACGGGGAGACTATGAGAAGTCGTTGGGATAACGAGATAAGAATTAGTAGGTATGTCCTATGAATCGATTCAGTTGTTTTGACGAGAAAGAACAAACGAACTAACTTTTGCGTTTATATTAATATGGATATAGAAATGAAATATAGTCATTATCATAACTTACGGGCAAGCATAACGCAGTGGTACCTATCATATAAGGAAAAGAGCTTTATCACTATTTTTACCGACATCCCTCTGTGGTGTAGCGGTTCAGTAGTCGGACTTGACTGCATATGGTCCCGGGTTCGATTACCGGGTCGGGTAACAAAAAGAAAATTGGGTTTTTCCAATTTTCTAATAAAACATGTTGCTCGGGATTGGATATGTGCCCGGTTGGCGATAGGTTCGCCACCTATCACATTGTGGGACTTAGTGTCTTCGGCTAGTCGTGGGTGCCCTGATTGTGCCTCTGCCTCTTTCTTCAAGGATATGGGCGTGAAGATACTTTTTATAAAGAGATTATAGGTACGTTGCTAACATAATGCTAAGATGTTAAGCCTATTGCTTAAGTAAGGTTAACGGCTTCCGGAGGGCGCCTAAACAATTAAAACCGCGTATCGAGGAAATGTCACTCACGTTATGGTGGTAAGAATAGGTAAGGTTGTGGTAGCATTCTACCATAGAGTCTGAGTAACTGCACTAGTGGAATAACTCCTCAATTCAAAACACCGGCTTATTCCACTGCTGGGTGGTGGAGATGTCACATCCCATGTCAAATGAATAGTTCTAAAGTGAAATGGGTCAGTAATTAGCAATTTTCCACTTATATTCCATTAATAACAATAGTCACGCGAGTTCGTTGGTGCTTCCATTTTCTACCGACGTGTCCATTATAAGATGGTTTACATTTGGACACATACTTTATAAAAAAACAACCCATAAAAAAGCATAAATAAAAAGAAAAAGCATACTATAACATAGATTAATATTTTGCAGACAAACACTTTCTAGTTGTAAAACCCAAGTAATATATTATGTGTGTGAGTAGTAAGGACTATGTATAGAATGTAAGACCTAAGATGTATACTACTAAAGGCAAATAAATAAACAATAAACATAAGTTTTGTAACATACTGTAGTTTTGTGTTAAAAATGTGTTGAATTATAGGAATTGGCAACCTTGGACAAAGTAAATTTCATCCAGGAACCTATTATGGTTGCTAGTCAATGATACTGCCTGATACTAACTAGACCATCTGCCTCTCTACCTGACAGCTCTTAAGAGGCTAGTATATATTAAATAGGACATCAATGCCATTAATGGTAGAGTGCTACGCAGTAATTTGGCCTTGTAAGGCCACCACTTGCCAATTCCTGTCACCATAATGGCATGTTCAATAGGCAATTTCGGCCTTGTTGCTGTGACGCACATATAACATCTATGGTGTTTATAAGCCACGGTTGTGCTTGTTCGTTGATCTCTCATGTAACAAAAATATAAGAACTAAATTATAATACAATAAACACCTAAACCCAAAAAATTACATTAATACATTTTGAAATAAAAATCTTCACCTCATGGCTATGCAATGAAGATTTTTTTTTAGTCTTATGTTTTAGAGGGGTTTTGTTCAAAGACATGTCAACCCCATCGTACCCGATCACACTTTTGTCCCTTATATTACAAAAAAAAATGTAAAAATATAAAAATTAAATACTTAATAATAATTATACTATACCTAAATTTTGTCAACTAGCTAGCTATTTCGTTAGCTAGTTGACAAAATTTTTGAAAGATGAATTTACGAGTACTATATAACGTGAATATTTTGTCTAAAAAAATTTATCAAATGTATTTGAAGAATGCAAAAGGTGCTAAAATTAAATAATAATTTACATTCATATTTCATATATCAATCATTCCTGCCTCTGTCGAGAATCTTACGTCTCATGGATGATAAGGCATTTATACTAATCAAGAGGAGAGAGAGAAACAGAGAGAGTATCTCTCTCTCTCTCTCTCTCCCTCTCTAAAAAAAACAAGGTGGTAGAGACAAAGAAGGCTTAAGTATAGTCTTGTATGTTTTAAAGATATTCAATTTAGATTTTTTCAGGAATTCGCCTTCATATCCCACAGAGCACAAAAAATGAAAGGATACTTATTAAGTATGTATTAGAATTGTATATCTATGTATGAAGATGTAACGGCAAATAAAGATTATTTTACTATCATAATATATCCCTGTCTAATCACCACATAGTATAAAACAAAGTTGCTTTCCACTCTCTGTTCGTACGTATGCTTAGATTTTAAAAACTACGCAACAGATTTTGATATGATTTCTTTTTAATCGATAGAGTCATCCAAAAGGTAGGTTTATATGTATGATGTACTTAGTGATTACATTTCCTGACCAAAACCGGACCGGGTTACTAGTAAATTAATATCTCTATAAAAAAATTCAAGAGATGCAAAGGGTAAAACATAAGTACGAGTAACTGCAGTTTTTTTTTCCTTTTACTTACATTAAGTAGTAAATTAAACATAATTTTGATCCATAATGTAGCATAATACTCAAACTTACCTTTTAAGAGCTTTTAATAAAAATCTACGAACTGGTTCCTGGGATACACAGAAATATATATTTATTCGAATTCACAGAAGTCCAACAAGCTAATAATAAACAAAAAAAGTATCTTCACGCCCATATCCCCGAAGAGGTAGGCAGAGGTACAACCAAGGCACCCACGACTAGCCGAAGACACTAAGTCCGACAATGTGATAGGTGGCAAGCCTATCGCCAACCGGGCACATTTCCAATCCTGACCAACATTTTATTTATATTAGAAAATTGGAAAAATCCAATTTTCTTTTTGTTGCCCGACCCGGGATTCGAACCCTGGACCTCATGCAGTCAAGTCCAACACCCGGACCGCTAGACCACAGAGACGAATAATAAACAAGTCTGACTTATAATACGAGTACTATTAATATAATGCGAAAGTTTGTATGTTATTTACTCGTTTAAGCAAAAAACTGCAGAACCGATTTTCATGAAATTTGGCACATACATAAAGAGTTACTAGGATTAAGGCATAGGATACTTTTTATCCCGAAACAACGTTGCTGTGTGTGCAACAGCTAGTAATACATAAATAAACCTTTACCATTCAGTTCGTCACGAAACACTATGAGTTTATCCGACTTCTGATGGCCTATGAATAAATTAGTTCGAAATTTGACACAAAAACACAAACAAAATATTCATTGTGCATCCACAAAGCGCTCCATGATTTATATGACACTGTTATACAGGGTGTATCGCAAATGTGACGGATAAAATATTTATTGGCGTATCTTTTTCATGTTGAAACATTAGATTCCCGGTCTTTGAACGGATCCCGTGAAGTGAAGCGTGTGGAGAATTTCCACTTTACTGACATGGCCGACAGGTTGTGTGTTAGTTACTCCGTCACGCAAAAACTGCTTAACCGATTTTCATTAATTTGACACACAGATAAAGGGTTAATAGGATTAACACATAGGATACTTTTTATCCCGAAACACCGTTCCTGTGGGAGCACACGGGCAACACCGCGGGCACCAGCTAGTGATGAATTACCATTGGATTCTTCACGAGACACCTTCAGTTTACCCGACTTCTGATGGCCTATGAATAAGTTAGTTCGAAATTTGAAACAAAAAATACAAACAAAATATTCATAGCGCATCCACAAAGCGCTCCATGATTTATATGACACTGTTATACAGGGTGTATCGCAAATGTGACGGATAAAATATTTATTGGCGTATCTTTTTCATGTTGAAACATTAGATTCCCGGTCAGTGAACGGATCCCGTGAAGTGAGGCGTGTGGAGAATTTCCACTTTACTGACATGGCCGACAGGAAAACTCGCCTTGAGATATATTTACGAAAACGGCAACCTTTTTAGAACAATGCCCTAAAGTGGTTCGAAATGCGAAATTAATTAATTCCCACGTGCTGGCCACGAGCGGTATTAATATTAAAAGGTGATTTTCTTCGTTCCTCTCCCTCTAACTGATTTACTGAAACAGTTGTATAGTATACTAGCTGTCCCTGTGAACTTCGTTCTACCTGTGCACTTTGTATGGGGAAAAATAAGGTAATGTTTTTCCTATTTTCCCTGCAATGTTCCCAATTGCTCTCTTCATAAGAACCAACTTCTGACAATAAATAACACAACAAAAAAAATTAGCCAAATCGGCTTAGTCGTTCGGAAGCTATGCGCTTACCAACACATTTAGCAATTCATTTTTATAGTATAGATTATATAGTGCCAAATTAGGCTAATTACTTTGAAAGATTTTTATGGTATAGATAAAATCTATAAACTGTCTCAGTTTCTTTCTCAGTAAACATGAAAGTGTCAATTATGTTTTAACCTGAGGTTTCCAGATTTTGAGAATAGTTTACCCCAAAAACTTAAAAACGACAACGACCAGAATTAACTACGAAATTTATCAATAAAACTGTAAATTCGATCCTGATTGGTTTCCCATAAAATTAACAATTGAACGCAAATTGTTAAGTAAAATTCAAAAACTAGATACTAATTACATATTATTTTGGTTAAACGGAATAACACGAAGAGCTTCTCCCCTAAATAAAAAGGGCATATTTTTATCGAAAACAAATTATATCAATATTACTACAAAACATATTGAAAATCGGTAGGTATTCTTATTTGAAGTATGTAGGTACAATATTACGGCTATAGTGTTTTAATCAAACAAAGAAAAAAACAGTTATTACTTTATATTTGAGCTATTCTGATTGAGCTGATTGAAGTATGTAAAAAACCTTGTTTACTTATTTATAACTAGCTATTTAATCGCGACCTTGCCAGCGTAGAATTGATGTCCATAGAAACTTTTATCCCCTTACATAGTTCATTTGGGATTTGTTTTTAAAAATAATTAGATTTCGTTTGATCAGTTCTTAAGCTATATGCAAAGCGAATTTCATTACAACCGATCCAACGGTTTAGCCGTGAAAATATAACAAATAGACAGGTTTTCATATTTTTAACATTAGTATTGGTTGGCATTAATTGTGATTGTAACGACTTTAGCTCGACGTAGCTGCCCTGGGCCTCAGTCTCGAGAATATACTTCCTTGCTTATTAATCTTAAGGATACACCTTTTTGCTTATTAAGGTGCTTTTTATGTGTGTATACAATGCCTACCCCGTAAGGGACTTGGCGTGAAGATATGTATGTATGTATGTATACAATGGAGCTCCACCAAGTGCCGACGATAAAGATTAAAAATCTGGGAACGGACAGAAAATTTCCCGTTTCCTCTAAAAAATGGTAGATATTTGGAGCAAGACCCCGTTCATTGAACCGTTCTGATCAATTTGTCCGTACTCCAGGCTATGTCTTGTTTTATAAATTATTCCATCCTACTCCTTTCACGAGAGTTTTTCAAGCAAAAAATCGTTAGAAGTATTCCACAATAAAGCTCCGAAGCGTCGTATGTAACGTTCCTATCATAACATTTCTCCTTTTTAATTTCGAATACCTTTTTATAAGCTTCGTACCTTGATTATGTTTATTCATATGGAGAATTACGTATTAAGAATCTTTTGTATATGTAATGTGTATCAAAGTATATGTTTTGTGATATAATATCAAAGGAATATCTTGCTTTATTTACCGGATTTTTCAGATTGTATTTTATTTTGTATTAGGATTTTAAATATTGACCGTATTATTAATAAACATGGACTAAGGTAGGAGTAAAATTAAGTTGATGTTCTAGGCTGTGTTACACTACGATACTAGGTTGAACCTTGGAGTATTTTACTCCGCGTTTATTAATAAGGCGGTGAAGGTATTAGATATATATAACGCACTAACAAATTAAAAAAAAAATGGTTGCCTGTAAAGTCGGTTTTACGGGCGAAGATTTTACGTGACAACGTCTATTTCCCGGTAGAATATTTATTGATATGAATGTTATTAAATTGCACAATAGGAACAAGGAATTGAATGAAAATAAGAAATGCACAAATTTTAACTATAGAAATATATTTTGTTTTCTAAAACATTGTATCGGTCCGGCGGGCCTTTCTCTCGTTCGGTGACTCATCGTAACAGACGTGAGCGGGCGTTACACTTTTTCAAGAGTGACTCCGAGCCACAACCTAAATTAAGTTGTCACGTCAAAAAAACACAGCAGTTTAAATTATTGAAAAAGTATTTATTAATACTAGATTGATATATAGATCGTAATTCTACTTATTTAAAAGTATAAATTGTATTAAAACAGATATGCAATAAAAGTATATTCGCGCCTCCCCGAAAAAGTAGGCAGAGGGACAACTAGGGTACTCAAAACTATCCCAAGATACTAAGTATCACAATTTGATAAGTGGCAAGCCTAGTGCCAACAGGGCATATAATATTCTCTTGGAGTCAAGTCCTATACCAGATTGCTAGACCACAGAGGCGAAAAAGAGAGATTATGAAATAATCAATCAAATTTTAAAAATTTAAGATTAAACTTTGTGGTTCTATTTACTAAAAACTTTCTGGTATTGAGTATTTTACAATATGTGGTGTTACTACTAATTAGTAATTAAATTAAATTCTAATATAGTATGTTGTCACAATCTATACATATAATAAAACTAAATCTGCATGTCAAATAATTATTACAAACACTATAATTATTACTAGGTGGTAGAGTTTCGCAGCGACTCACCCGGATTGGTACCACCGCCTTACCTATTCCTGTCGCCATAACGTCATGACGTGTTATGTTTTGGAAGGTAAGGTAGCCGGTAAACATACTTTTGCTTAAGGCGTGACATCCCGGTCTCAGGTTGGCAACGCACCTTTGCCTTTGGTGTCTCTAGGCGGTGTGAATTTCTTACCATCAGGAAATCCATCTGCTTGTTTGCCTTCCAATATCACTATAAAAAAAAACAATGACTGATATATACTGTACACAAGAAACACAGCGTAAAAAAAGGGTTATCAAAATTTTTGCCGGATTGTCGAAAAAACGAAAAAACCCCTAAACGAATTTTAACCAAATTTTGTATAGCTTTTGTTATTTGTATCTCTTTTTAGCTTATAATCCAGGTCAATATTGAGGAGACCTTTTAAAGCGAAAAATCATTCTTTATTACCAACAACGTAAAATCAGTACGTGTACACATTAGTTATATTCGGCTATATTCGTCAAGCTTCGTGAATCCGAATGTATTTTAAATATAAGTATATAGTTGTTATTACACATAACTAATAATTTCGCTTAAATTTAGATTAAGTCAGCCAATTCAAAAATAAAAGTATAAAGTGTAAGGCTGAAGAGCGTTATTTAAATAGTAGTATTGTACATTTGCATTTTTACCCCGTAGAACACCTTTGTGGAATCAGTTACCGAAGGCGGTATTCCCAAACGATTATGACTTAGGAACCTTCAAGAAAACAGCATACTCATTCCTTAAAGGTCGGATACGCATCTGTGATACTCCTGGTGTTGCGGATGTTCGTGGACGGAGGTGTTCACTTTCCATCAGGTGACCTACTTACTCGTATGCCTCCTCTTCTATAAAAAAAGTCGCGGACAACACCTAGTATAAAATATACTGGTAGCATTTAGTTTCCGTTAGTACCTACTGTCCCTCAATCAGTTTTTATTACATAATGCAAACATTCCTTCCAAGAACCTTACAAATTGATTGATTTGGTAGACGTTTATGTTTTTCTACTCTTAAACATAAATCTTCAAGCTCAAGCGAGTTATTTACTGTCTGTTGTAAAGCTATAAAATTCAGATGATTTCGTCAGGAGTTTTAATAGACAACCGGAGGTCTACATGCTATTACCACCAATTAGTCAGTGCGAGGCGGGTTTCTTTGATAGCTAGTGGCTATAAAGGGAAAATTGATCCAAGTCGGCCGCCCTGTAAGTTGCAAGTTCACCGACTTGTATTTGATTACTAGAAGTTACATTGGCTTTAGCTTTTATATGTGTTCCATAGTTGCTTGGTTATACAGGGTTACTTTAAAATCGGCCAAATTTTAGTGTAAGGGGTTAAAGGCTTAAATGATATTGCGTTTTAAATAACATTGTCAAATTGTAATATTTACTTTTACTAGTGGTCACCCGTTAGTCAAAATTCGACCATAATAAATTTTAGGGTCTTGTTGATAAGAATGTCATCTTCGTTTCTCAGGACCAACTACTTTGTTTCCTAAATAGTTAGTACGCCATCTGTGATATTTTATCGTCAACATCAATATATGTATTTGTTTGTATGTGTCAAATGCATGGTAGTGTGGGTAATGTTTTATTTAATGTATTTTATAAGCATTATTATTAAAAAATATTAGCGTTCTGCACTTTTCCTACACATAAACTATAAGTGTGCCAAATTTTATGCTCCTGCGTCCGTGCAATTTTCATGCAAAGGGGTCCAAAGTTTTGGCATCACGTATTAATATATAGATATGTTATATTTGCTTCAACTTTTATTTGTTCCATAGTTTGGTTTGTTATACAGGGTTACTTTGAAATCGGCCAAATTTTAATATAAGGACGTAAAGGCTTCAATGATTAAGAATTTTAAATATTGTTGCCAAATTGTGATATTTACTTTTATAAACATACATTTAAGACGCAAAAATGCTTCACTTGTTGTCATGCTATGTCGTACCTATCTAGTGCGACTCAGGACTTCTCATGATGTCAAAAGCCTGCGGATTGCGGGAACTAGTTTTTTTGATTCGTTTACATTATAACCATACATATTGTATAATTTTTAATTCCTCCCCCCC